>NAVB01000046.1:0-62893 GCA_002179805.1 Acanthamoeba lenticulata | reverse complement strand
ATTCATTTTCTTGTACGCAGAACACGTCCTTGCGGGTGCTCAACCTGATGCACAACGACATCGGCGAGGCGGGCGGCCTGGCGCTGGCCGAGGCCCTCCGCTCCAACGCGTCGCTGACGCACCTCGTGCTTGAGCGCAACCGCGTCCCGACGCCCGCCCTCTACCAGGCCTTCCTCGACGTGCTGACCCACAACACCGTCCTCACCAAGCTCGCGCTGCCCTTCCCCGCCAAGGTTGTTCTTTTTCCTTTACATTTTTTTAATCATATTGTTAATCTTATTACTATTTTGTCTTTTTGGTGTTTTGCTGTGCAGAGGAGCCCTGGCGCCGCGCTGGCGAACCAGCTGCAGAGGCTAGTGGGCCGCAACAAGGCACGGCTGGTCCGGCCGGACCCGGCGTCGCTGCCTGAGGAGGAGCAGCAGCGACTGCGTGAGCTGCGCGACATCAAGAGCGATTACCGGCTGCTCGCTAAGACCGCTAATGCTGCCGAGGAGGCTGAGGGTGACGCCACCAGCAAGGACGTCAAACGCAAAAAGCGAGGTGCGCATCACGACGCGTCAGTTGCCTCATTGTCGTGCTTCGTTCTTTGCTCTGATGCCTTCGTTCTTTGGACTGCAGAGGACGCCACGCGGGCGAAACCCAGGTCGAGCGCTCAACAACAACAACAACAGGGCGAGGCTGCGAAGAAGCCTCGGCTGGAGGACAAGACCACCCGCAACCGCCTCCGAAAGCTCAAGAAGAAGCTCCACGACGCTGAGCAAAGCAACGACGAGGACCAAAAACGCTCGCTTCAACAGCAGATCGACGCGCTCACTCCGTACGTAATCACGCATTTTATTCTTATTCTTATTCTTTTTTGTGGCGATTCATATTCATATTCATTTCTTTTCTTTTCTTTTTGCCTCTTCACGCAGAACGGCTGAGGAGGCGACTGAGGTGGCCATCCATCGCCGCTTGGTCCAGATCGAGAAGCTCGAGAAGATGCAGCAGGACGTACGTTTTTTTTTTTTTTTGTTTTTCTTCTCTATTTGGCCATTTAAATGCTTGCACCGTGGGAAGGTGAGATCTTATTTTCCTTTACGGCCCACAGGGCGTGCGACTGACGGACGAAGAGGTCAAGAAGATCCAGCGCAAGCATGAGTTTATGCAGCGCCTTCAAGCCCTCCTCCACGCTGCCCCCATGGCTGTTGTGCAGGCCCACTGAGCAGCACCAGCTTCAGAAGCGGCTTTTATTTGTTAATTTTTAAATGAATTTAATTTCTTTTCCCCTCTCGCGTAACTGTTACTGAACCTAACAATTGTAATGTTCAAGCCGCCCTGGATGATGCCTGCAGGGCCCAGCATCCCTGTCATGATAAACAGGACTACAACAGGAAAAGTCGTGCTGGATCTGGCTGGCGGCTGTTGGTTTTATTTCTTGATCAATAAAGATATGTTATATATCAAAATGATCAGCTACATGTAGGATTTCTGAAAAAGAGATGATGACCAGGCTCCGGTCCAACGGAGAGCGCATGGAGGGCCGCGGCTGCACGCAGGCCCTTGGCTGCGAGCCCTGGACTCGGTTACGGTTCAAGCTTGCAACACCGCTGTCGGGGCGTGCGGAAGCCGCTGTGGGTGGCCAGCACGGCGCTCACCGGCAGTCTGGCGCGGTGCCGATCGGGCACGCCCCTGCGGGTCATAGTTTGTTGTCGCCTGGACCTGGATCAGGTACTGGAGTGCTTACGGAATGGAGCATCGGCAGCACTACGACACCTCGCTCCGCAGGTGGCGCATGCCCTCCTACAGGGTGAGTGGCAAGCGCCATTCAATCAGCAGAGCGCGAGCCCGATCGAGTGGAATGGCGTGTCGCTGTACTCGGGCGAGCCGGCCAAGTTCGTCCGGCACTTGTGCCCGCGCAAACCAATGCGCCGCGTGCCCCGATTACATGGACACCGATCGATCGGGCGCCCTGGCGGTCTCTGAATGCAAGTGTCGGCCGGGCTACGTCGTCTCCAGCATGCCTGGCCAACACGTGGAGCGACGGCACGGCGTGTCGGCCGGGCTCCCTTGGCTATATCAGCGAGCCGGCCAGCCCGCTGCGGTCGTACTGCTCCCTCCCGGGCGGGGACAAGCGGTGCCGCCGGCTGTACATCACGGGGCTCAGCACCGAGTGGTTCCCCAACGGCGTCCTGGACAGCATCTACAAGTGGGACGGCTTTGCTACGCTGCAAAAGCAGCCCATGTACCGCTTCGCCGGCGTATACGATATCTGCCTGAGCGCCAAGTACCAATTCAGGTGGGCTTGGCAGCCGTGCAGCGACCGCGAGGCCCAGCGCATGGGTGACCTGGGCGGAGGCGGAGACGTGATCTATTTATCGGAAAACTGGGCCAGCTCATTGGACTGGTCGCTTCCTGGCGACCTCAGCGTCTGGTCCCCGTCGTTGGGCACCTTGGCCTGGCCCACCGTGCCACCGACAATCGTTTGTCTCGACATCCCCAACATACCCTCGCCGTCGCCCTCCGCAGCCCCCATGTTCAGCGTGTCGCCGTCGCCCACGCCTTCACCCTACTCGCCGGTGTCCCCAAGGTTCCTCCTCTCAGGCTTTGCGCCAGCAATCAACAAGGTGTAGGAACGGGACGTGGGATAGAGGAGAAGAAGAGAGAGAGAACAAACGGAGCGTTCGTTTCTCACTTTATTCGCTGCTGAACGGAGTACGTGGAGTGCGTACACACGTGTGGCACACATGCCCCAAGGCACATGCTCCAACACGCCCCTTGCCGAAGGGGACTGGTGTGCGGCCGAGCGTGTGCTCGTCACTCCACGTCATCACGCCTCACGCCCCTTGATGGGCAAGAGGCTCAGGCCGGCACAGAAGAGTTCGACTTTCTGACGAAGAAGAGACTTCGTCAGAATGTCTGCGATCATCTGTGTCGTGGGGCAGTACAGGAACTCCAGCTTGTGTTCCTGTACTGCCTCCCGTAGGTGGAACTCGCGAATGTCAATGGGCTTGCTGCGAGCCCGATGCTCAGCAGGACGGGCCGTAGCAAGCAGAAGCGCGGCCTGGTTGTCGTTCAGGATGGGTAGAGGCTGATTGGAGGGCAGCCCAAGCACTGCCAGGTGCTGCCGCAGGTAGAGCGCGAGCTTGGCGGCCTCAGAGAGCGCGAGCAGCTTGGCCTCAGTGGTGGAGAGCGCGACGCATTTCTGCGCGCGCGAAGACCACAGAATCGGCCCGCCGAGGACGGTGAAGACGAGGCCGGTGGTGGAGTGGCGCGTAGAAAGGTTGCCGCCCCAGTCGGCGTCACAGTAGCCACGTGGCAGAAGTGACGTGCTGGTACCGTCGAAGAAACAGCAGTCGTAGCAGAGAGCGAGGTGCTTGCTACCACGCAAGTAGCGAAGGAGGTGCTTGACGGCGTTCCAGTGTGGCTGTCCGTAGCCGTTCTGGTGATGGGCGAGAGCACTGACGGTGAAGGAGATGTCTGGCCGGGTTGCTAGAGCGACGTAGTTGAGCCGGCCAATGGCCGACCGGTACAGAATCATGCTGTCGTTGTTGGCCGTGGCCGAAAAGACTGGCAGTTCAAGCCAATGCTCCATAGGCGTGTAGAGTGGCTGGGCAGTTGCTAGGCCAAAGTCGTGCAGAACCTCCTCGATCTTGCCGGCCTGTCGGAGCTGCAGTACGCCCCCAGCCCAGTCGTAGTGCACCTCCATCCCGAGGACCGAGCGGACGCGCCCAAGATCCTGCATCTTGAAGCGGCCGCACTCTGGCGCAGTGCGTCGTGACGCTGCCGTCGTCCCTAAATGCCAACAGCAACTTCACCCAAGTGAGGACCAACTTCAGAGCATCGTCATCCTATTGGCTGCCCTTGTGTTTCAACATGTTGGTACCGACGACAAGGCGCACCAGCACCAGCAGCAGCTTTACCCTGGGAGGACGAACGAGCGGTGCGGATGACACGGTGGGCGCCTGCTCGGGCGGCTCATTGTGTGTGCCCACCGCGCCCTCGGCTGGCAGCCTCGCCACTACCCTCTCCACCGTTGGAGGCAGCACGACGCAGAGTGGCAGCGGCGACAGCGGCCCCCCGCCGCGGGAGTGACGGTAGGCGTGGCGGTGGTCGTCGTGGTGGCCATCGCATGCGCGGTCATCTTCTTCGTGCGGCGGGCCAGGCGTCTCCCGGCGCAGCGAGGGAAGGAGAGCAAGGGCGCCAGGACGCCAATCTTCGACGTTATGCCTGCCGGCGACCAACAACAGTTCCAGCAGCATGGCAACGATCTCTACTCGCCCACCGCTGGGGGCTTGGGCGAAGTGACCAAAGCTTTTCTTTTCTTTTCTTTTTTTTTTTAACTCCAAAGTTTGGCTCAGAGCGTAAAGTCGGCACGATCGCCGCTGATGAGGCCGGGCAGGAACAGACCGAGATCGCGCGAGTTGACGACGCACACGTAGCACGCACGCTGGCCGGTCAAGGTGGCAAACCCCAGGCGCCGCTCGCGGTGGACGATGCGCTTGCGCGAGTCAAGGAACAAGACGTCCACTTCCGTTTGCAGCCCGCGGATGGCGATGGGCCCGACCAGCTTGTCCTCCCGGTCGCGCCCGCTGACGACGAGAAGGAGGCCCCGCCGGTCCGGCAGCATGCCGTAGCTCGTGAGCGCGGCCGGCAGCTTCGACTTGGAGATTACCTCGCACGCAAACTCGGCCTCCTGGTCCTCGCCCGCGTTCTCCCCGCCGCCGACTCGGTGGCTGAAGCGGATCGGGACGAGCCGCGTTGTTGTTGACGGCGTCGGCGCCAGGCCCGGGACGGCTTCATCGAGCTGCACGCGGAACTGGATGGTGAGCGAGTCGGCGCTGGTGCTGCCCGCGTCGGCGCCGACGCTGTTGGGATCGACCAGGCGGAGAGTGCGCAGGTCGTTCAGCGCGTAGAGGCGCGAGTACGTCACGCGCTCGTGGAGCGAACCGAACGCGAACGGGAACTCTGTCGCGTTGGACCCCAAACCGTGTAAGTGTGTTGACATGAATCGTAACACGTCAAGCAGGGACGGCGGCGTCGGTACCGCGTTGGATGAGGAGGTACGGCGGCTGTGTGACGAACTGGAGGCTCGCGCGCCCGCTAAAGATTCGTGCGGGAGGCTGTCCCGTCATCGTCGTGGTCGTGGTCGTGGTCGTCTTGGTCGTCGCGGTGAGGCGGGCCGGTGGATAGAATTCGACCTCCACCGTGAGGCTTGGCTCGAGCTCCTTCCGCCCAAACTCGGGGAACACACGCACCGTCCTGCATTTTGTATAAATAATTGTAATTCAGGAAATGAAATTTTTTAAAGAATAAAAAATAGAGATAAAAGAAAACATGTAAATAAATTGTTTTTTTTAAAAAAAAGAAAGGAGTGGTGCGGGCACCAGCTGCAACCGGCGCGGTCGACAAAGGTCGGGCTACAGAAGTCGTGGCCGGCGGCCATCCGCTTCTCGCGGCGGCGCTGCAGCCAACTGGCCGGACCGCCATCGGAAGACGAGGGCTTGGAGGCTAATGATGAAGATGATGACGACGACGAGGCGGGCAGTTCGTGGTCACTGTAGTAGACGTTGATATGGGCCGGGTTGGCGTGAAGCGCGTCGAGCCGCTTATGCTCGCGGCGCTGCTGCTTGCGGTGTCGGGCGGCCTCGAGCAGGCGCTGGACGCCGGGCACGGTGAAGCACCACAGGCCGTCCAGCGATCGTCGCAGCGTCGGTCTGCCCTCCGCCCAACCAGGTGAGAAGGCGCACGCCCGCGGCGTGGGGTCGACCGGCCGGACGTACCCTTGGCCGAAGGGGAGGATGAGGGGCGACTGGGCCGCGGCGTTGAGCTTCTCGTGGTGGGCCAGCCTGAAGGCCAGCGCCGCTTGGATCAGCTCGCCCGGCACCCGCGGGTTGAGCGCCGCCTGTTCTCAAAATAATATAAATATAAACATAAATATAAAAATATTTCATTTTGATTTTGAAATTATTTATGAATTGATTTATAGAAGAATAATGATAAAGAAAAGGGAGGGTACGTGGAGGATGGCGTCGGCGGAAAGCAGTTGATAGCGGACGGCCCGAAGCAGGCGGACTGCGTCGGCGTCGGTCAAGGCGCCGTCGCCGCTGTTGCTGTCGTGGGAGGCGATGTAGTGGGCGACGACGGTCCACACCTGGTGCTCGCCCAGCGTGTAGAGCTGGTTGCGCTCGACAAGCTCCAGGAGCTGCTCAAAGGGCAGCCGGTCGAACATGTCTAACTGCCCTCGGTGCACCAGCGTCCCAAACTGGCTCGCGAGCCGGTCCATTAGGCACTCTGTGCGCCACACATCAATAAAAAAATTGACGATAAAAAAAAATAAATAATTCTAATCATAATGATAATGATAATTATTAATAAAGACATATCGCTATCACCTTGAGCCTGCGGCAAGTGAAGGCGGTTGGCGCGCAGCAGGAGGGAGAACAGCTGCTCAAAGTCGGCCTCGTGCTTCAGCCAGGCCAAGCAGCTGTTGTTGCGCGCAAATTGAAAAACAAATGGCGCAACAATCCCAATTATTGACAAAAATCATTTTAAAAAAACCGACAAAAACAACGAACCTATCGGCGAGGGCGTGCGCCAGAAAGCGGTGAGAGATCTTGAGGAGGGGCAGCACGTTGTCTTCGTTGGGTGTGACGGTCTGGCCGTAGAAGGAGGCGATCATGTCAGTGAACATGGCGACTTCATCACTCGCGCGGCCGCCTTCTTCGCCGTCCCCGTGGTCGACGGAGAGCGAGATGCACACGCGATTGGCCGAGGCCTCGCGCCACGGCGAACCGAACATGGACTCGAAGTAGTCCGACCCGCAGCAGAGCACCAGCCGATGCGCCTGGATCTCCTTCAGCACGCGGCCGCCTTTCTTGTCGTCTCTTCCACCGCTTTCGTCATCATCGTTGTTGCCCTTTTCCTCGCTGTCGTCGTCCTCCTCCTCAGGAACCAGGCACAGGGTGACGTCGGTCAGCCGCGCCTCGCGGAAAAAGTAAAGAAAGCCGTCCTCGTCATCGTCGATGTTGCCACTGGGCTGGCTGGCGTCGATCGCCCGTTGATTGGCCGCCACAGTCGTGTTCTCGTCGTCTTCGTGGATGGCGTCGGCCAAATAGGATGCCGACAAGGCGGGAGTTGATGATGACGACGCCTGGGCCGCGGGCAACTTCACGGACAGAAGCTGGACCAGAAGCGCCTCCTCGGCCTCGCCGGCGCCATTGTCGTCTTCAGTGACGCGATTGAAGAAGCCGGCGCTGGTGAGGTCGACCAGCGCCACGCGCAGGGCCGTCGCCTGTGGCGTCACTTCTGGAGCTCCACGTGTGAGCAGCACGCACGAATGGCGCGACACGATGAATGAAGGGGAAAGCGCGGGCGACGCACCATGTGTGATGGACTCGTGCTGGCCGCGCGGATGCACGAGCACGAGATAGTTTGTGGCCGCGGAGGCGCCCGCGTCAACGGCGTCGTCGCGGTCCTCTACCAAGGGCGGCAGGGCCGAGCCTGGAACGCGCGGGAAGAGGGTAAGAGAGAAGCGAAGAGCGGAAAAAGGAGTAAGCAGCTTACTACCCTGGATGGCATCGCTGATTGCCCGCGATGGCGCTACGTAGAACTTGAGGCTACGCTCCATTGCGCTGTAGGTCAACACGAACTGTCTGCATTTTTTTGTTTTTTGGTTTTTTTGGTTTTTTTGGTTTTTTTGGTTTTTGTGTAAAAAAGCATATTACCTCCTCGATTATTTTGTATTATTTTGTGTACCTCATCGACCCGTCCAGCGCGAAGGAGGGACTCCGCAAAGTGCGCACCGACGTGCTCAGGAAATCGTCGCAGCCGAGCGTAGTCCGCACGTCGTGCAGCTTCCAAAAGATCGACTGGTCCATGCCGCCAGCGATGATCTGGCCCGCGACCGCCGGTCCCGCGGCGGTCCACGGCGGCCGCGGGAGAAAGATGGCCGAGGGCGCCCGCGTGGCGAGCGGCGCCTGCTGCAAGGCCAGCTTGTATGCGTAGACCTGCAGCAGGTGGCCCACCTCGGGCAGCAGGCGCACCACGGCCGGGCTGGCCTTCTGCGCCTCGGCCAGCTGCGCCGGCGAGAAGAGCGCAAAGCGGACCAGGCCCAGCGCCCGTCGCAGGAAGGCCTCGGCCTCGACCCGCTCGGCCTCGCCGTCGTCGTCGTCGCTCGTCCCGGTGGTGTCGCCAGAGCCGACGAGGGCGAGCGACGGAGGGAAATGGATCTGGGCCCACCGGGCCAGGATGTACCAGAGGAGGTACTCGTTGCCCTCGGTGTTGAGGTCCGCGCGGGCGAAGAGGCGCAGCAACTGCTCTGGCGCAAGCCGGGCGAAGCCTTCGACGTCGACTCGCACGAGGGATGGCAGGTCGTGTGCGACGCGAGCCAGACAGCGTTCTGTGGTGGTGGGGGGGGGGCATACGCCGCTGCGGTGAGCCGCTGCGAGTGGCCTGTGGGGACGACAGGCGCGAGACAAACCTTCGGCTGCAGTAAGGCCCATGCGGCCAGCAGAGGCCGCGAGCTCCAGGACGTCGCGTTCGGTCGTGCCGGCCAGGAGGAACCTTTCGCACTGTGCCATCAGCCCTGGTATCTGGTTGGTTTGGCGCACTTGCACGTGAGATATGTTTCACCTTGGAGAACCTTGTGTAGTTGGCTCTTCTGCCTCTGGGAACGAACCTTGAGACGGACAGCACTGTCAAAGAGCAGCAGAACATTGTTGGGGTGCAGCGAAACCGAGCCTTTGTACATGAACGACGCCACTAAAGGCCACGCGCCCAGGGGAAGCTGCACCTCCAGGACCGGCACTGGACATTCCTCCTCTTTGGCCTCTGCAGAGGCCTCCTCGCCTCCAGGTGACCGAACCACAAGAGAGAAATGTGGTGTGGCCTCTTGATTCTCGAACAATTGACGAAGATGAAGGGAGTGCCGAGCCAGCACTATGCGGTGTGCCGAGAAATGACGGCCGTCCGCCTTGATCTCTACATCAGCCAACAGCGGTGCGTCCAAGAAGCGCTCCAACTGTGGCCCCTCCATGTCGTTGTTCTGCTTGCCCGGTTTTATTTTCTTTTTCTTTTTCAATTATTATTATTAAACAAAAAAACATCAGAGTTTTCATCACTCGCCCCAGCTATACCCTACACCATCCCAGAAGTCGCAGTAATCCTCTCGTAAGCCGGCTTGCGTGGTGGGGGGGATCGCTAGCTGCATGCTAACGTCGGAAGCAGTGGAGTACAGCGGCCACTCGGGCTGCACTAGTGCGGGTTCATTCGGGTTGCCCGACTTGGCGAAATTTGTCCAATAGCTATGCACCATCAAGCACGAATTAGCAAGTGAACAAACTTAGGCAAGCTTCGCATGTATCGTATACCTGACCATGAGCTTGGAAAGCCTGTCTTCGCCCATGGTGAAGTTGTAGACCGGCTTGACACTATGAAACACAAACGGGATCTCAATAGCATGACACACTGCCACCGTTGAAGTTAGATGGGAGTGAGATAAAGATATGAACGTGGATGAATGAAAATACGAACCATGCCCTACGCAGAAGGAGTAGTTCTGTCCCCAA
The DNA here is from genome assembly GCA_002179805.1 of Acanthamoeba lenticulata. Lineage (NCBI taxonomy): Eukaryota > Discosea > Longamoebia > Acanthamoebidae > Acanthamoeba > Acanthamoeba lenticulata. The sequence continues at coordinate 53,345 of NAVB01000046.1, read as the reverse complement.
GGATCAAACACCGTTGTTTGATTAAACTGGTAGAGATATGTGGGCAGGCCTGATAAAGGATGAGCCTTGACGTTGTCTCATACATGAGCAGGCTAGTGTACCAGCAGAACTGATAGCCCGAGCAACAGCCCGAGCAAGGCAAACAAATATGAAGTCTGTTCCCAGTTGCGACAACAGTGGCTTGTAGTCCTCCTGAGTCCAGTAGCCGCCAGCAGGATACTTGGCGATGACCTGAAAAAACAAAGGGTTAACATGTGCAACTGCAAGAATAGGCAAAGTTACATACCAAACGAGTGTCCACATTAAAAAGATAAGTCAAAGCTGCAAAGTATTCAGCTTCACCAATCTGGCCAGGAGACACTTGGTTGATAAACAACCAGATTTCTTGTGACACAGTGCCCAGCAAAACAGGCACTGCCACCAAGTTCATCAATAAACTAAATCAATTAATTTAAACTACCTTCACATACCATGGGCCCATTTTCCATTAATGATCAAAGTCCATGGTTGATCAATAATCTCATCTGCATCCACTGTTTCAACAATTAGATTTAGGACAATGAACACAGTAAGTGGGGAATGCACACCAATAGGGGTCCAAGGCATACATGAAAGAAGGGGATGGAAATAATCAACTGAGTTCCCAACTTCTGTTTGAGCATTAACCAATTCTTGTACAGATTTTGTTCTCAAACAATCCACCTTAAAAAGATTGTTAAAAACAAATTAACATATATTTAGGGTTGGATAAGGTACTTACTGTGTCTTGGCCCCAAGGACAATTCAAAATCTTTGCCAACTTGGAAGCCATTGCCAGCCCTTCAGTGACTGTCTTCAATTTTAATTGCCAGGGTGCTGATTGCAATATGGCACGAGCAAATAGTCCCTTGCTTGCGGTTGCAGCAAGATGCACTGCTACAGATGTAGCCCCAGCACTTTCACCAAAAATGGTAATCTAAACACTTATTGTGTGAGTTTTAGGTTAGTAAGGTGGAAGGACAGTACATTTTGTGGATTGCCTCCAAATGAAGCAATGTTGGCAGACACCCATGTTAAGGCCATCCGCTGGTCCTTAATTGCAAAGTTGCCAGTGATGCCATCGGCAATGAGGAATCCTAAGGCGCCAAGGCGGTAATTGGCCGTGACAAGTATTACATTTGCTGATGTGACCATGTACTCGCCCCAATAAACTGCTGATGCCGCTTCACCCTGCGCAACACGTTAAGCAGATTGTGACCTTGGCTCGCTCAGTGCCGCGTACCTCCTCAAAGCGGCCTCCGGGAATGTAGAACATGACAGGTAAAGGGTCTTGATCTTGCTGAATAAGCGGGGTCCAGATGTTAATAGTCAAGCAGTCCTCGTCTTGTGTGGCTGGGCACATGTGTGGCGGCAACACACAATTTTGTGGACAGCCAGGCCCAAACTCTGAGTTCAAAGTTAAAGTAAGCGAGTGGGCCAATACAAGTGTGTGGTGGTGGCTCAAGTACGGGTCGCGTTCAAGATCGAAGGACCCCAATACTTCGGCGCAACTGGCGGCATAAACCTCAGGTCTCCAATAGGCGGTGTCGCATAAGGAATGCCCTGCGCTCGGTTTGGGCAGGTTAACCACAACCTAGCGCAGAAAAGTGGACGGTAGGAGTACTTTGAACACGCGGTAGGTGTCGGTTACAATGCCTTCAACAGGTCCGAATCCAGTATTCACAATATTGTCGCTTTGTACAAAGCTTTGTACGAGCACAAGGAATGAGCATATGAACAGCAACGGCGTCAAGCCTGCAACGTTCATCTGTACAGTGGTAGAGTTGTTTGCGGAAAGGGGCCGTCGCGCATTTGGTAAGTAGACCAGAACTGAAACAGGAGGTTTTCTTCGAGCATTTCTTTCTCTTGATCCAAACCTGGCAAGATGTGGCGCGAGCACGGGGCAGTGCGCCTCCGATCGCTTTCTTCATTCATTGCTTATCTGGGGCTTATCTTATTGTTTGCGTATGCATCTGAGGCCATGTTCCAAGAACAGGCCGCTGCCAATTTCAACTGGTACACTGCCCGGCCGTCTGTATTTGTGTGCAAATTTCTCAATTTTTACGGTAGGTACGAGCAGCACATCGGTCTTGTGAGAGATGCCCGCTTCCCCAGCCATAAATTTGCCCTCTTGTCCACCGAGGCGGGCATCATCGCTTCTCTTGATCTGCGAACCAACCAAATCGGTACGTATGCCACATGTCAAGTGCTCACCTCACCATGAACCCACAATTAATCCATTTCTGCCGCAGCCTGGCGCAATCTCTTGCCAAACGGCGAGGTGGCTGAAGTCTTCCTTCCCAGCGCCGACGGTCGTGGTACCCGCGCCTCCTCCTCGTCTATCATATGTGGGTTCACACACCTCATCCGCTTGCCTCTGGCTGCACGGCACTTTCAGCCCTGTTCACCGTGAGCGGACATGGCAAGCATGGCTCCATGTGGCGCGTCGCCGACGGGTCGTTGCTCTGGAGCCAGGATCTCTACCCGCTCGAAGTCGGCGTCGACGACTCTGCGGCCCAGCAGCCTGTGGCCCAGGCCTCGGCCCATTTTGTCAAGGTATTTGAAACCCTTGTCGCTTAGTGGTTAGTTGGTGCAACAAACTCACTCGCCCGCCCTACTGCAGGACCGCGACTTGGACGGAACTGAGAACGTCCTTGTTTCCGTCCACGATCGGTTCGTGCTGAAGTTCAGCCCTGGCCTTGCCTGAGCAACTAACGCGCCTCTGTCATCAGGGTGCTGGTCCTGTCGGGCCGGGACGGCCGCGCGGTCTGGACCTGGACGGCCCCCGCGGGCGCCCGCGTGCATTTGACCTACGTGGCTCGCGTTCCGCGTAGCGAAGTCTTTGCCGTGGTGGGCACCGCCCAGTCAGCGCTCGAGGGCGCTGGCGGCTCGAGTCCGCATTTTGTGGAGCTGCTCGACCCGGCCACCGGGCGACCGACGACGGAGGGCGGGCCCTTCCCCATCGTTCTGCCATCGACCGCCCGGCTCGACGACCTCGCCAGTACGGCCTGTCGCAAGGCGTCCACGGTTCCACCGGTATCAAGCTGACTAACATTAACACGTCGGTGCGCATGGGGACAGAGTGCGAGTGGGTCGAGAGCGCCAGCGTTCTGTTCTGCTTCGACGCCAACGGACAGGACCTGTGGCACGCGGCCATCGACCCGCTTCACCCGTACGGCCTCGAGTTCAAGCAGTTCCCGTACAAGGTACTGGACTTGCCCGCGGCTTATATGCACTGTCGCGCATGTTGCTCACAACCCACATCAGAGCGGCTTTGAGGACGAAGAGCTCGCGGGGCAAAAGGAGATCATCGCCTACCCGTCGGGCGTTGTGGTCCGCGCCTCCAACGTATGTCATTTTCTCCTTGTTTGTCTGCGGCGATTTTGTTGTCGTCAACGTTTTTGTACGGTCGATTCCTCATACAATCACCACCACATCAGCACGATGCAATTTACGGAGTCAAGGGTCTCGCCATCGGTGTCGTCCGCCGGTACCCCGCGATCCAGGTACACGCATTCAGCGGATCCCGCTTCCCCCAATAGACTTTTGCTGACCTCAACATCAACATTTTCCTCTTGTTCTTCTTCTTCGTGGTGACGAACGTCCCTCGACCAGTCATCGCGCGTCTACGGTTCGTTTGTGCGCGTCGAGAAGCGGACCGGCTACGAGGGCGGCCTGGAGGACACTCTGGTGACCTACCTCGCTGCTGCCTCTGTTACCGAGGTTCGTCCTGTATCCTCAATTTTTATTTTAAGAGCCGCCACTCACGCTACATGCACGAGCGCAGACCGGCATCAACATCGACATCATCGATTGCGACACCAGGAAGGTGGTCCACGTCATCAACGACCCGACCTACAGCATTGCCCAGCACGGCTCCGTTCGCCAGGTACGTAATTGATGTTTACTCTGCTCTGTGAGCACACAACTCACACATCCACCGCCACACAGCTCTTCCCTCATGTGGTCGCCAAGAAGGACGGCGGCCTCCTCTTCCGCGTGCTGGTCGTTGGGCAGGACCACTCGCTCTCCTTTGCCTCTGGCGACAAGGTTCGCACCTCCTCATGTCCGCTTGGCTCCTGCGCTATGTAGTGCTAATGTCGATCCTTCCTGCGCGGTGCAGTACCTGTGGACGAGGGAGGAGGCTCTGGCCGACATCGTGCAGGCCGAGATCATCGAGCTCCCCGCCCCGCTGGCTCTCCGCGAGGCCCTTCAGAAGGAATTTGGCAATGACGACTCTTGTACGGCGGTCGCCAGCATTTATTCTGTTATGTAGATGGCGCTGTACATGAACTGATCCCTTGGTGGGGACACGCGCGCAGTCGGCGTGCCGATCATCGGCGCCTTCATCAAGCGGATCCGTTACGACGTGCAGCAGCTCGTGGGCCTTGTTAGCTTCTTGATTGACGGCGAGAACCGGGCTCAGCACAGCGGCAGTGCCGAAGATGGCGACGAGGCCTTGACCAAGGACCGGTTCGGTCTGCGCAAGCTGGTGGTGGCCACCACCCGCGCGGGCAAGGTCTTTGCCCTCCACTCGGCCGACGGCTCCGTGGCGTGGTCGCGCCTCGTCCCGGGCTCGACGCCGCTGGCGCTGTTCATCTCGCGCACGGCCTCGCATCCGCCGCCCGTCGGCGTCATCGTCGGCAGCGACCAGCGGACCGGCGCGGGCCACGTCCTGCAGCTCAACCTGCTCACAGGTGAAGAGGTCGAGGTCGCCACGACGCTCGACGCCGGCGTCGCACAGGCTGTCGCGCTTCCCTACGTCGACTCGACTCACCGCCACCCGGTGCTCGTGCTCGACTCGGCTCGTCGCGCCCACATCGTGCCCGACACGCAAGAGAACCGACGCCTGGTGGCCGACCACGCTCAGCACATCCACATTTACCTGGTCGATCGTGAGCGGGCCAGCGTCGAGGGCTACGGCATCGACGGCGACATCACCCGCCCCATGGTCCTCCTCTGGAATGTCCACTTTGCCTCGTCCTCTGAGGTGCGTCTGCTCAGCTTTTGTCTTTATTTATTTATTTATTTATTTATTTGGTTTTTTTCTTTCGATAATTATTGAATTCTTGGGCCTTTTTACATTGCTAGATGGTGGAGGCCATCGCGCCCCCGGGAGGCCAGAGCGTGGGCCTGCCTGTGCTCATCCGCGGTGACAACTCAGTCACGCCCAAATACCTCAACAAGAATCTCTTGGCCGTACGTCCCACCGCCGTCCCAACGGTCCAATCCATAGAGGTAGCGCCTTGTAAGCTCACGCCATGACATCACGTCGCACGCGCAGGTGGCTACGTCGTCGCAGACCGCGTTCGTGGCGGCCAACGGCAAGCGTGTGACCGAGGCCACGGTGGGTCTCTACCTTATCGACACGGTCACTGGCGCCATCGTGCATCACTCCTACCACAAGAACGCGCAGGGGCCCGTGCACCTGGTGCAGGGCGACAACTGGGTGGTGTACCACTTGTGGAACCGGAAGCTGCATCGGTTCGAGATGGGCGTGCTGGAGCTGTTCGAGGCCGAGATGAAGTGGGAGGAGACCACCTTCTCTCCGCGCGCCGCCCCGCTGCCCCTGGTCCTGGCCCAGTCCTACGTGTTCAACACGGGCGTCAAGGTCATGGCCACCACCAACACCGTCCGCGGCCTCACGCAAAAGCAGATTCTCGGTATGTCGTGTGCTGTCCCAGCGGCGTCGTAGCAACAACTTTTGACTCAGACGTAACGCGGCGGGGCCAACCAGTGGGGCTCGCGTCGGACCGGCTTCTCGGCATCGACAAGCGGTTCGTGGACGTGCGCCGCAGACCTAAGGAGTTCCTCACCGAGGACGACAAGAACGAGGGCGTACGTGTCAGCCTCCCATCGTCATCGTTACATCGCGTGGATGTTGACAAATTTGCGCGCGCCAGGTGATCCCTTACGCCCCGGAGCTGATGTACCGCACGTCTGACTTTTTGAACAAGAACAACACCGTACGTCACCCCGGTGTCCCGTGTTCAGCAAGCAGCTCACTCTCCTCCTCTCTTTTGTTGTTATGCCCTCGTGCAGATCGTGGGCCTGCGCGGCATCCAGACGGCGCCGGCCTACCTCGAGTCGACGTCGCTCGTGTTCGCCTGGGGCGTGGACCTCTTCTTCACTCGCGTCACTCCTTCGGGCACCTTTGACATGTTGAACGAGGTCCGTTTAACATTCTTACCCTCCTTTCTTTCGTCTTTGCTTGCTTGCGTGTGCTGACCGTGTGCATTGCCACTCACACTCCAAGGACTTTGAGTATTACCCGCTACTGGCGACGGTGATTGCAGTAGTGGCGCTGACCGTGGTGACGTCCTTCCTCGTCGCCGGGAAGAAGCTGCGTGAGGCCTGGCAGTGACCTCCTTCCCAGAGGACATCCTCTCTGTTTCTCTCTTGTTCCCTATTTATTGCAATAAAAAGTGCTTTTGGGTCAATTACGGGCAGGTGGTCCTACACCAGTGGGCTCACGTCGCCATCAGGGAACGCCATCAGGGGCATGAGTTCCTCTTTGGCTCTCCTTAGCACCTGCCTCGAGACGACGACTTGACGGAGAATTGTTCTCAGAATTGTGGCAGAGCCTGCTCTGTCTCTTCGGCGAACAGACGAAACAAAACGCAACTTTTATTTTTCGGCTCGCGAGAGACGTACGAGAGAATGATGGAAGATACCAGCACGCTGGGCGCGACTGTTGTACCCATGGTGCAAGCACCGTCCGCCCCTTGTGCTCCCTTCTTGCAGGAGCCTCTGTCGCTGAAGTTCAGAGACCAGAAAGATGTGAAAAAGAAAAGGTCAAAGCCCTTTGACGAAAGTGAGGGTGGGCAGAAGGACAAGGTGAAGCGGAGCAAACCCCAAGTGATCCGGCAGGATGTGGATTTGGGTGGCTTGCACAACGGGCGCTGCTTTCTCCTGGATGGCGTGCTCAGTCCCACCGAGTGCACCGACTTGATCCGCGCGGCGAAGAGCGCAGCCTCCAACGACAAGGCTGGCGGCTGGGAGGGTCTTGAGCGTCTGTTCGCCACCAAGTACAGGAGTGGTGATCGCATGCTACTCATGGATCAGCCTTTGGCAGACCTGTTGTGGAAACGCATCAAGCCAGGACTGACGCGGTGGGACGTTCTACGCGTGCGACCTATTGGTACTGCCTTTCCCGCCCATCCATCACACGAAGCCTCTTGACGTCTGCCCGGGCTTCTAACGAGGATGATGGACAGGGTTTGGCAACGAGGGGACATGGCGGCCGTACAGGCTCAACGAGTGCCTCAAGTTGGTGCGCTACAAGCCTGGAGACCACTTCTCAGGTCATGTGGACGGGCCATGGGTGCCGAGACTTGACGAGAGCTCCATCTACACCGTGGTCATCTACCTCAACGACGACTTCCAGGGCGGCGGCACGATCTTCCGCTCGGAGAGCACGCGTGAGTTGCTGTGGAAGGTGACGCCGCAGGCAGGCATGGCGCTCATCTTCAACCACGACACCTACCACGAAGCCGAGCCCGTGCTCGAGGGCTACAAGTACATCCTGAGGACTGAGGTGCGCCCAGCCCAATCCAGCCCCAAGAACCATCATAAACGCCTGACGCACACGTGTCTTCTCTGTCGTCGCCAACGTTGTGTGGGTGAAGATGATGTTCCAACGCGTGGACACGGGGGCGGTGGTCGGGAAGGACGATTACCTGACCAAGCCCACCTACCGTAAGGTGCGATAACCATTTTTTCTGGCTGCCTTTCGATCGAATCACGTTGTCAAGGTCACTCAACATGGCGTGCGCCGTGTACAGCTGATAAAGGTCTACGCCCAGTCGGATGACGCGGCCGATGAAGGCAACAACGAAGTGTTCGTGAAGAAGTATCTGGAGGCCATCCAGCTCCAGCGCGACGAACAGCGCTCTCTTGGTACTTCATTACACAATGAGATATGCGTATACGCCCGTCACGCGGATCACCAGGGCTGATGGAAGGCAACAGGCGGCGACAAGCAGAGCCTGGAAGCTGAGCTGGAGTTGCCGTACGAACTCTACATGCGGATATTTGGCCAGCTGTCCTCGGAGGAGGTCGGCCGGCTGCAGCTCGTCTCCAAGGTAAGATTGCCAGGCCACTCTTTGGTTCCTGCTTGCTTGCCTTGCTTACGTACGCTTAAACCAACTGCCCTTCGTCGCGTCCACTTGCCAGCTGTGGTACGACTTGGCCCAGGACGGCGTGCTGTGGAAGCACCTTTACCGTGCCCGGTGGCCCGAGGGCGAGCTTCCAGAGGAATCCAACGCCGAGATCGAAGACTGGTACGGGCGCTGGAAGGCCCGCCTCCAGTACGTGCGCCCGCATCCCCTGGGTTGTCGTTTCTTGTGCTATCCCTTCGGTGGACTCACACTAGAGGATGGCCAGGTTTGAACGAAGCAGTTGTCCTGTGGTGCTTGCGATCGACTATGGCAGCCACTCGGTCAAGTTCATGCAGACGGCCCACGAGCTTGTGCCTGACTCGACGAAATCATCCACGATGAGATCTGTTTTCTCTCTGATTAGCGGTACGTTTGCTGCAACCTTCATTGTGTTTTTTGTTCATTATTTTATTATTTTATTATTTACACTCGTCATCATGTCGATCTGTCCTCCAGGCGAGCGTGCCTGGCACTATCGAGCGCCGGACCGCTACATCTTTGGCGCTACAGCCCTCAAGCAGCGGCAAAGCACGATGCGCAGGCTGGTCGCAGATGGTAACGCATCTTGCACGAAGTCAATTTTTCTTCAATTTTTTAAATATTTTCTTAAAATTGTTGTGAATTTCAGGCAGGTTTGTAGGAAAGCATTCTTCACAGATTCTTGACTTGACCTGCTGGTGTCTCGCCCACGAGTACGTACACACACGACCAGGAGCTTGCGTTGGCTGGTGAGGAGAATCAGGCTGAACCCCGTGTGTTTGTGTATTCAGGCTACACGTGCCATTTCCGTCGATCCCCGTAGCCATTGTGGTGAGCAGGCCGCCCATATGGGAGTCTGTTGACATCCAAATGCTGACCAGCTCGCTGGGGCTGTCGTCGATCGTCACCCTGTGTGCGGAGGCACGAGGCACCCGCTTGCTTGGCGCCAAAGCAGCTGTTTTGCTGATTCTCGTGTCTGGTGCAGGACTCGGGCGTGCTGGTGCTGGCCTCGTATGGCCTGAAGACCGGCATCGTGGTGGACGTCGGCCATGACGTGCTCTCCGTCTCGCCCGTCTACGAAGGCAAGCTCCTGCGCTCGTTCGTCGCCACCAGCCGGCTTATGGCAGCCGCAGCGGACTCGTCTCCGCCGAAAACAGCAGCAAGTGAGGTGATCGCCGTGCTGGAAAAGCTGCACCAGCACAAGAACGGGCCCGAGCTCAATCGGATCGACCTCAACCTGTTGCGGCAGAACGTGGTCATCACAGGAGGCGGCTCGCTCACCAAGGGCTGGGACCACGAGTTCAAGCGAAGCCTCGCGCAGCAGGCCATGGGGAGCCACTGGCGGCAGCACAGCGTGGTCAAGGTGAGGCGAGAGCGCAAGGCGAGCCGGCCGATGGACGCCGTCAAGGGCGCCTGCATGCTGGCCGACGCAAGGCGCAACACGCCACTTGACCGGCTCTTTGGCCAGGAGCTGAAGCCGATGGCCCGTGTGGCCAGCTTCAGCATCACCTTGGACGAAGATGAAGATCTTTACGCCTGAAGATAAAAGGGCGCCCTCTTTTCTTTGCCTCGTCAATACGGCTGCAATACCTTGGGGGCGGGCAAGACGAGATTAACAGTCGCCCATGCTTGCGCAGGGACTCTACCCCGCGTCATCAAGTCGCCCAAACGAAGGAGCGTTGACGAGATTAACAGTCGCCCATGCTTGCGCAGGGACTCTACCCCGCGCTGCCTGGTTGAGTTGGTGACCCGCAAAGATGAGGTTCTCCCCCCCCACTTGCGCTCCACGACTATGAATCATTTTTCATCTTTTCATTTTTTTCTTGCGCCTCGTGGCGGGTCCAAGGTCTCCACACGCAATGTGGATGTGGCCCACCAGCAGGCCCTGCCCGCGAACCGGAACGCCGTGTTCCAGGTGGCCTCCAACTTCAACGGCGTGGAGTCTGTCTCCGAGAGCTTCGCGCCCAATTGGCCCAGCTTCACCGAGAAGTACAGCCGCGATCCCACGCAGGGGCCCGCCGCTTCTGTCTCCGCTGGCGCCGGTGCTTCCATCAGCCCCCCTTTGCTGCCACCATAGCGTGGTGCGGTGTGGTGTGTGTTTTGGCTGATATCACCGCTTGCTCATCCTTGGGGTCCACCAGCGGCCATCACAAGGGTCCATGCCGCCTTCTACGACCCGGCCAAGCCGCAGCACGAGTGGATGCAGACCACGGAACACCAAGTACGGATCCGGCATGCGTGCCTTTGTGGAGCGCGCCGAGATGCTAACCGCTTGGATGCGTTGGCACATCGTCAAGCTCAACTTCTTGGAGGACCTAGCCGAGCACTTCCCCGTACGCAACGGGTACGTGATGCTCACGGGCAGCGAGCCGAGCTTTCCCGCGGCTGGCTCTGCCGAATACAACCGTCTCTTCCGCCAGGTCGTCGTTGGCTACCATCACGAGGTCCAGGTCTGTTGTCAGCCTCGCGGCCTTGCCTCTGTCCTTGTGCAACCGGTCCTCTGATCTGGGCTTCAACGTGTTTTGCAGGTGACGACGGGACACGGCAGTCGCGGCGCGCTGGAGGTGGTGAACGATCCGGAACAGGTGATCGACCAGGTCTTTTGCGCGGCGATGAATATCGGACAGGGCGCATCGGGCGAGAGAAACGCGCGTGCGCCAGAGTCACGCGACAAGTGCCGTTTCATTCTCGAAGCCGACTACGAGGCCACCTTCCTCTCGGCCATCAAGCACCGGCGGACGCATCTCGTTCTCACGCTCATCGGCGGTTGTCCAGCTTTGTCCACTTCATGTGCGCCCACATGCACGAGCCTCTTGATCTCACGTTACAACTGGGGCTGTGAAATGTCACAGGAGGCGTGTTTGGGAACAACCAGGAAGACATCTACCAGGCCATTTTCAAGGCCTACCAGAAGTGGGCCAACCACCCGGCATCGAGCTTGGAGAAGATCTCCCTCGTCCTCTTCTCCCCGCGGGACTTTGTAAACTCGTTCCCGGACCTCCTCAAGCAACATGAAGTGCCTTTCAGGTACCTGCTTTTCCTCATCCCTCCGTCCCCTTGCCTGACCTTATGTCTTGTCTGAAACAACACTAGATGGGTGACTCACGTGGGAGGCCGCCCGCTCACGTGGATGTCATTTGATCCATCAGCCCGTAAGATTTGATTTGAAGGGGAAAGGCGAGGGAAAATGCACTATTTCTTTTTGACTGACGTGGTCGCAGTGCTGTCAGCGATTTGGAACTGGCCCTTGGAGCCTCCTTGTGAGTGGTATCACCACTACATCTTAAGTGCTGAATGCGCACTCACACTCACTGTATCGTCGTGTCTGAACGAATCTAATTTTGCTTTTTTTTTTTTTTCAATTTAGCTTCAGATTTTTGCGATGGAGCCCGATGTGGACGCGCCCCAGCAGCGGGGTTGGTTCCGTCGCGTAGCCAACAAACGGGTGAGTCCCGTTTCGCCACCGTTGTCCATGCATTCTTCCTCACTCTTGTGTGCAGATGGTAGAAGGACTACCGCTGCCTCCCCCCACGATGGAGGACACCTTTCCACAAGAGAACCCAGAATCACTGCAGAAGGCCGTAATTGAATGTCTCGAGGAAGAGCTTCAGGCACGCCAGCCCTACCTCATGTGCACAGGGAGGGGGGGGGGCAAGATTAATCGTTTCGGCACCCTGCACTCCACAGGAAAAGAGCAAAGTGATGGATGAGCTGCGCGCGCTGCTCATCCAAGAGGACGAGAAGAACAAGGAGACAGCGCGGCAGGCCGATAAGCAAAAGCGGAAGATGAAACGCCGGAAGGAAGAGCTCAAGCGAGAGCTCGCCCGGGCCAAGCAGGACGCAGAGCAGCGCGACCGCGAGTACGAGCGACAGCGCATGGAGCTCGAAGAACGCGCCGCGCGGCTCGAGGCCAACGCGCTGGAGCGCGACCAGCAGCGGCAGCGCGAGCTCGACGCCGTCCGCGCCGAGCGGGACGAAATGGAAGCCCAGCGCGGTCGGCTGGAGCGCGAGGCCAAGGACGCGCGGGCCGAGCACGAGGCCCAGCAGCGGGAAGCGGCCAAGCTCGCGCTCGAACTCGATCGCGCCCGGGAGGAGCGGGCCGAGCTGGTACGCATCAAGCAGGGCGTCGAGGCCCAGCTCATCCGCGTCATGTCCGAGCAAGAGGGCTCGGCCGAGGCCCACAAGACCACCAGCGACGCCCTGCAGGCCCTGGAGCTGAGCAAGCGCGGGCTCGAGGCCGAGCTCCGCCACGCACAGGCCGAGCGGGACGAGGCCCGTGCCGAGCGTCGGGACGTCGAGAACGCTCTTCGCGGCAAGCTCGACAAGCGGCGTGCCAAGCTGGCGCGCCTGCGCGGGGATGCGCGTGAGCACGAGCACGTCCGCGCGCGACTCGCTGGCGAGGTCGAGCGGCTGCGCGAGGCCCGGGAAGAGAACCTCCGGGCCATGGTCCAGATGGACAACAAGTCTCGGCGCGAGCGCGAGGACAGGGACCGCGAGGTCGCCGGCCTAAAGCACAAGATCAACGAGCTCGAAGAGGCCGCCATCCGGCTCGAGGAGGACAAGGAAGAGCTTGTTATCGTCATGGGCGAGCTCGAGGAAAAGCGCAAACGCGAAGCCGCCGAGTACGCCGCCGAGCTCGCGCGCGAGGCGCAGCGGTGCGAAAAGGTGGAACACGACAAGGCCGACCTCGAGCGCGAGCTGCTGCGCATCCGGCGCGAGCGCGAGGAGACCATCCGTGCCCGTGAGCACATGAGAGAAGAGCTCCAGAAGGCCGAGCAGCGCGCGATCGAGCTCGAGGAGCAGCTGGCCGAGGCCACAGCCCAGCGCGAGGTCACTCCGCTGTCGCCCGTCGCCTCGGAGGCCACCGGCGACAACAAAGAGGACGTCGACCTGGCCCAGGAACTGAAGCGCGTCCGAGAGCAGAACGAGGCCCTCGAGCAGGAGTGCCTGCACTTGCGCCAGGAGCTCAAGCAGGCCGAGGGGGCCGCCCAGCGAATCGCCGAGCTCGAGACCGAGACCGCCGCGTTGAAGGCCGACAAGGCCAAGGTAAAGCGGGAGACCGAAGAGGTGCTGCGGGTCAACCTGGGCGTCGTGGACAAGATCACCGATGAGCGAAGACAGATGGAAGAAGAGCGCGAGCGGACAAGGCGCGAGGTGGCCAAGGCCAAGGAAGAGCGAGAGGTCATGAAGCGCATGAAGGAGGAGCGCGAGGAGGAGCTCCTCCAGCTCTTGGCGCAGAAGGAACAGGCCGAGCGCGACAATCGCGACCTGGCCCAGCGGCTGGCGCAGGCACAGGCGGCTCCCGCGGCCAGCCAGCCCGAGCCTGGAGCCTTGGACGAGCTCCGCGCCGCCCTGGAGCGCAGCCAGGCCGAGGCCGCGCGCCTCGCCGATGAGAAGCAGCGGCTTGAGGCCGAAAACGCGGCGCTCAACGAGATGCGCCATGTTGACCTTCAGCGCCTAGAAGAGATCAAGGCCCAGCTGGAACACGACAAGGCACAGCTCGAGCTGCAGTTGCGCGAGGCCCAGAGCGCCGCGGCCGTGACTGCGGCTCCCGACGAGCTCCGGCAGCTCGCCGCGGAGAAGGCCGAGCTTGCCCGGCAGGTCAACGAGCTGCAGGCGGTGCTGAACGACACGGCGGCGGCTAAGACCGCCGTGCAGGAGAGGCTCGACCGGGCCGAGGCCGCGCTGGCCACCGAGCGCGAGGCCTACCGGGCGGCGATGACAGCTCAGCTGGAAGCGCTTCAGCAGAGGGCCGACGTCGCCGAGCGCGGTGCGGCCCAGGCTCGCGAGGCCGAGGTCCGCCTGGTCGCCCGCATCGGCGAACTCGAGGCTGCGGAGGCCGCCACTGTCGGCTCAGAACAACTCGCCGCCACCGCGGCCGAGCGCGCGCAGCTTGAGGAGGCCCTGCGTCAGGCCACGAACGACACGGAGGCGCTCAAGCGCGATATCGCCCGCATGGCTGAGGAGCGTCGACACGACGAAGAACAGCTTGAGCAGGGCCGGATCGACATCGAGCGCCTGGCGGGCCAAGTCAAGATGCTGCAGGATGACCGCGACCAGCTGCTGACCCAATGCGAGCAGGCCGTCGTGGCACTGGCCGGCACGCGGACGGAGCACGAGCAAGCGCTGGAGCAGGCGCGGGCCGACAGCAAGGCCAAGCTGCTCAGCGCCGTGGAGGACATGCAGCGCGAGCGGGACGAGCTCCTTGCCGCACTCGAACAACTGCGCGCCGAGAAAAAGCAGATGGCCGCCACCCAGCAAGCGCACGAGGCCGAGCTGGTCAGGCTCGCTGAGGATCGCGAGCGGCTCGGGCAGCTGCTTCAGCAGCAAGGCTCAGCCGACGAGACCAAGGCCGAGCTGGCCCGCCTCGCCGCGCTGGCCGAGGAGCAGCGGGCGCTACGCCTGGCGGCCGAGGACGAGCGCGGTGTTGCGCTGTCGCGCGTGGAGGCCTTCAAGCGGACTCAAGCCGAGCGGGACCAGGTCGAGCACGAACTGCGCGACCGGCTCGAGCAACAGCGCCAGCTCGAGGCCGCGCTCCGTACCGAGGTGGCCCGCCTCTCGGCCCTTGTGGACGAGGAGCAGGGCCTGCGTCGTGCGGCGGCCGAGGCGCGCGATCGAGCCGTGGCTGAGCGTGACGAGCTGCGAGCCAAGACCGACGAGGTGGAGCGCCTCACCAGCGTTGTGGCCGAGGAGCAACGACTGCGGCGCATGGCCGAAGAGGAGCGTGACGCGGCGGCTAAGGGCGGCGACGAGCAGCTTAACGTGCTCCGCAGTGAGGCCCAACGTCTGGTCGACGAGCACCAGGCCCAGCGCCACGTCGCCGAAGGCCAGCAGGACCAGCTGCGAGACCAAGTGGCAAATCTCCAAGCTGAGCGCGAGCAGCTGCGAGCTGAGATGGCCCGCCTGTTGGTGGTCGCGGACGACCACAAAGACCAGCTGCACCGGTCCGGCGAAGAGCACCGCCAGGCGGCCGCCGCCGAAGCACGCGCCCAGGAGGAGCGGGCCCAATTGGAGCAGCACCTGCGCGCGAGCCTCGCCGAGCAGGCCGATACCCAGGCGGCGCTGCAGGCTGAGATCGAGCGGCTGTCGAGCGCGGTGGCTGAGGAGCAGCGATTGCGGCGTCTGGCCGAGGAGAAGCGCGACGCTGCTGCTAAGGACAGCGACGAGCAACTCCGCGTGCTCCGCGCCGAGGTCGCCCGTCTGGCCGCGCTGGTCGACGAGCAACGAGACCAGTTGCACCACTCGGGCGACCAAGTGCAGACGGCCGTAGCCGCCCGCGCTGCTGCCGAGGAACGCGCCTGGGAGGAGCGACGCGAGCTGGAGCAGCATCTGCGGGCGAGCCTCGCCGAGCAGGCCGACGCCCAGGCGGCGCTCCGAGCCGAGGTCGAGCAGCTGGAGGCCACGCGGCAGGCAGCCGAAAGGACTCTTGCCGCTGACGCGCAGCGGGCCGCCCAAGCCGAGGCAGCGCTGCGGGCTGAAGTAGAGCGCCTGACAGGCGTCATGGCCGAGGAGCAGAGACGTCGGCGCGTGGCCGAAGAGAAGCGTGACGCCGCGGCTCAAGGTGGCGACGAGCAGCTCAACGTGCTCCGGGCCGAGGCTCAGCGCCTGGCGGCCCAACTCGACCAGGAGCAGACCCTACGTCGCGCTGCTGAGGAGGAACGCCAGCGGCTCGAGAACGAGTTGAGCCGCGTGACCGCTCTGGCCGGCGAGCGTGAGGCCCAGCTGGCTCAGGCCATCGAGGAACACCGAGCAGCCGTGGCCGCGCACGCCGGTGAGACACAGGGCATGAGAGACGAGCACGAGCAGGTGGTGCGAGAACTGCGGGCGAGCCTCACCGAGCAGGCGGAGAAGCTGCAGACGACGCTGCAAGGCCAGTTGGAGCGGCTGTCAATCGCGGTGGCCGAAGAACAGCGGTTGCGGCGAGTGGCCGAGGAGGAGCGCGATGCCGCGGCCAAGGGCGGCGACGAGCAGCTCAACATGCTGCGCACTGAGGTCGACAGGCTGTCGGCGCTCGTGGCCGAGGAGCAGCGGAAGCGGCAAGCTGCCGACGAGAGCGCACAGGCCATCGCCAAGCGCTCGGCTGAGCATGAGCAAACCGTGGAACAGGAGCTGCGTGAGCGGTTCGCCGCCCAGCAGGCCGAGCTCGCGCGACTCACCGCGGTGGCGAATGAAGAAGAGGCCAAGCGACGCGCGGCCGAACAGGCGCTGGCCACCGATGCGGAGCAGGCCGCCCAGACCGAAGCCGCCCTGCGGGCTGAAGTCGAGCGCCTCACCAGTGTTGTGGTCGAGGAGCAGCGGCAGCGGCGCATGGCCGAAGAGGAGCGCGACGCCGCGACCAAGGGCGGCGACGAACAACTCAACGTGCTTCGCGCGGAGGCTGCCCGCTTGGCTGCTTTAGTCGGCGAGCAGCAGACCTTGCAGCACACTGCGGAACAACAGCGAGCCGAGCAGGCGGCTCAGCTGCGCCAGTTGGAGGCTGAGTTGCGCCAATCCGAGGAGGAGCGTGTGGCGGGCGAGGCCGCACGCCGAGCCAGCGAGGAGCGCGCGCTGGAGGAGAAGGCCCGCCTGGAGCAACAGCTGCAGGCCAACTTGGATGAACAGGCCTCGTTGCAAGCCCAGGTGGAGCGCTTGACCAAGGCCGCAGCCGAGAGCCAGGCCGTTCACGAGAGCTTGGCCGAGCTCCAAGGCCAAGTCGAGCGGCTGTCGGGCGCGGTGGCCGAAGAACAGAGGCTGCGGCGCGTGGCCGAGGAGGAGCGTGATGCGACGGCCAAGGGCGGTGACGAGCAGCTCAATGTGCTCCGCGCCGAGGCTGCCCGTCTGGCCGCGCTGGCCGACCAGCACCAGGCCCTCGGTCGCACCACGGAGCAACAGCTGCAGGTCATCCTTGCCGAAGCGGCCACGCTTCAAGCCGAAGTTGGGCGCTTGACGCAGGTCGACGCCGAGGGCCAGGCAGCCCGCCAGAGGTTGATCGAGCAGGTCGACGAGCTGCGAGGCGAAGTTGAGCGACTCCACCACGCGGCCCAGGCAGAGCGCGCGTGGCTGGAGAGCGAGTTGGCCCGCGTGACAGCGCTCGCCAGCGAGCAAGAAGCCCAGGCCCAGTCGCTCGCTACCGCCGCAGAGCGGGCCGCCCAGACTGAAGCCGCCCTGCGGGCCGAGGTGGAGCGCCTC
The DNA here is from genome assembly GCA_002179805.1 of Acanthamoeba lenticulata. Classification (NCBI taxonomy): domain Eukaryota; phylum Discosea; order Longamoebia; family Acanthamoebidae; genus Acanthamoeba; species Acanthamoeba lenticulata. Next base: position 36,021 of record NAVB01000046.1, on the reverse strand, counting down.
ACCAGTGTTGTGACCGAGGAGCAGCGGTTGCGACGCATGGCCGAAGAGGAACGCGACGCGGCAGCCAAGGGCGGCGACGAGCAGCTCAATGTGCTTCGCGCCGAGGCCGGCCGCTTGGCTGCGCTGGTCGATGAGCAGCAGGCCCTCCGGCGCACTGCGGAGCAACAGTGTGACGAGCAGCGAGCCGAGGCAGAGCGCCTGGCCAAGGTGGACGCCGAGTACCAGGCCGCTCACAAGAGCTTGGCTGAGCAGGCCGACGTGCTGCGCGCCGAGGTCGACCGGCTGTCAGCGCTCGTGGCCGAAGAGCAGCGGCTGCGGCAAGCCGCTGAGGAGAGCGCCCAGGCCGTTGCCAAGCGCTCTGCTGAGCACGAGCAAGCAGTGGAACAGGAGCTTCGTGAGCGGTTTGCCGCCCAGCAGGCCGAGCACAGCCGTCTTGCCGCCGTGGCGGACGAAGAAGAGGCCAAGCGACGCGCGGTCGAGCAGGCTCTTGCCGCCGAGGCGGAGCGAGCCGCCCAAGCTGAGGCAAGCCTCCGAGTCGAGATCGAGCGGCTGTCGAGCGTCGTGGCCGAGGAGCAGCGGCAGCGGCGTGTGGCCGAGGAGGAGCGCGATGCGGCGGCCAAGGGCGGCGACGAGCAGCTCAATGTGCTCCGCGCCGAGGCCGCTCGCCTGGTTGCTCTGGTTGATGAGCACCAGGCAGGCCTTCGAACCGCCGAGGAGGAGCGCCAGCGACTGGAGGACGAGCTGAGCCGCGTGGCCAGCGAGCACGAGGCCCAGTTGACCGACCAGGAGGCCTTGCGAGCTCAGGTCGACCGTCTCGCCGCTGTGGAACAGGAGCTGCGCGAGCAGTTGGAGGCCCAGCGGACCGAGCTCGCCCGTCTCACCAGCGTTGTGGCCGAAGAACAGAGGCTGCGGCGCGTGGTCGAGGAGGAGCGCGACGCCGCGGCCAAGGGCGGCGACGAGCAGCTCAATGTGCTCCGCGCCGAGGCCGGCCGCTTGGCTGCGCTGCTAGACGAGCAGCAGGCCCTCCGGCGCACTGCAGAGCAACAGCTGCAGGCCAGCCTCACCGAAGTCGACCAGCTGCAGGCGACGCACGAGACCCTTCGTGCCGAGGTGGAGCGCCTCACCAGCATTGTGGCGGAGGAGCAGCGATTGAGGCGCGTGGCTGAAGAAGAGCGCAATGCCGCGGCCGAGGGCGGCGACGAGCAGCTCGACGTGCTTCGCGCCGAGGCCGCCCGCCTGGCCGCGCTGCTGGTCGACCAAGAGCAGAACCTCCGCCTATCCGCCGAGGAGGAACGTGAGCGGGTGGAGAGCGAGCTGCGCCGCGTGACCAGCGAGCGCGAGGCCCAGTTGGCCGAGCAAGAGCGTCTGCGTGAAACGCATGAGCGGAGCCTCGCTGAGGCCGCCCGCCTTGCAGCTCTGGTCGAAGAGGAGCAAAGTCTGCGCAGACTGGCCGAGGCCCGGCTCGCCGACACGTCCATCGATGTCGAGCCCGAGCCCGAGGAGGCCAACGCGGCTGCGCAGCTGCAGGACGAAGTGGCGCGTCTCTCGGTCCTGCTCGAGGCTGAGCAGCGCCTCCGGCAGGCGGCCGAGGAGCGGCTCCAGCTGCAGAGCGAGGACGAGCGCGAGAACGAAGAGTCGCGGGTCGCCGAGCTCGCGCGCCTGGTCCAGGAAGTGGCGCGCGTCCAAGCGGCGCTCGAGGCTGCCGAGCGCCGCGCAGCCGAGGCCGACGAGCGGGTCGAGCGACTCCACCTCTCGGAGCGGGAGGAGCGCTCCATCTCTGCGGACCATCCCACGACCGCCACTGCCGTTGACGAACCAGCCGAGGCCAACGCAGAGCAGAGCGTCGGCGCCACGCTCGTGGCCGGTGATGAGGACGATGATTGGGGCAGCGGGTGGGACCAGGACACAGAGGAGGAGGAGGAGGAGGAGGAGGAGGAGGACGCCGAGCTCAAGGACAGCCACCATGAAACCGAGGCTGAGAAGGAAGCCGAGGAAGGGTCACAGCTCGACACGACGCGGGACGTTGAGCAGCTCCAGCGCGAAATCGAGGCGCTCAACGCCCGTGTAGCCCGCGCCGAGCGGCAAGCGGTCGAGGAGCGGGACCTGCGGCACCGGGCAGAAGACGGGACGCGGGAGGTCGACCAAGTGGCCTCCATTGAGGGTGATGACGACAACGATGACCACGACGACCTGGCCCGGCTGCAACACGAGCGCCAGGCCAACGAGGAAGGTCTGCGCGAGGCCTTGCGGCGCATCGACCACGATGCCGAGCTCGAGCGGCTTCGCGGGGAGCTCGACGCGCGTGAACGGGACCTCGAGCGCGAGGTGCGACGGCAGGCGACCCTCGAGCAGCACGCACGCGAAGAGCGCGACGCGCTCGAGGCCGATCTGATCGCCGTCCAGGCTGAGCGCGACCGCGCCCAGGAGGAGGCCCAGGCGCTGCGTGCTGAGCGAGCCGAGCTGGAGAGCCTCAAGGACTTCCTCGACCGCCAGTGCCAGCTCATGGCCAGCCGCGAGGACGTGCATCGCGAGCGGATGGACGAGCTCCAGGCCCAGCTCGAGCACGAGTCTGCTCGTATCGAGGCCCTTGAGCGCGACAAGACCGACCTGGATCGCCAGCTTGGTGAGGCCCGTGCTGGCCAACAACAGGGCGCGGCGCTGGCGGCCCAGCTGGCCGACGTCGCCGCGCAGCTGCACGCACTGGAGCAGGTCGTTACGGAGCGCGACGCCGAGCTGGCGCGCCTGCAGGAGGCCAAGACCGCTCTCGAACATGAGCGTGGCGAGGCCGAGCAGACAGCGCGAGAGCGGCAGGAGCAAGTTGATGCCCTGACGCAGCGGGTGCACGACCTCGAGACCGCGGGCCGTGAGAGCGTCAACAAGAGCAACGACAACGATCACAATGACGATGCCCGTTGGGTCCAACGCGTGCGAGAGCTGGAGGAGGCTCACCAGGCGCAAGTGGCCGAGCTGGAGCGTATGCGCGAGGCCAAGGACGAGGCCGAGCGGCTGCGCGAGTTCCTCGAGCACCAGCTGGAGCTGCTGACCATGCAGCAGGAGATGCACCAAGAGCGCCAGCATCAGCAGCACGACGACGACGACAGAGAAGCGAAGGGCGAAGCGCTTGAGCGGGTGGCTGGCCAGCTGCGCGCTCTGCAGGAGGCGCACGCCGAGCGCGAGGCCGAGCTTGCTCAGCTGCGGCAGGAGCGCGACGAGGCCGAACGCGAGCGCGGGTTCCTTGAGAGGCAACTGGAGCTGGTGGCCATGCAACAGGAGATGCACCGCGAAACCGAGCGCTTGGCCGACCTCGACCAGGCCAGCTCGTCCCCAGCCGCTGTAGCTTCAGACGAGGAGCGCGTGAGCCGTGCCAACCGGCAGGGCGAAGAGCTGCTTCTTGCTCGAGTGCATGCGCTGGAGGAGACCATCGAAGCCCAGGAGGCCAAGCTGGAGCAGCTGGGCAAGGCCAAGGACGAGGCCGAGCTTGCGCTCAAGCAGCTCCAGCAGGTGAACGACGAGCTTGCCGAGGCTGCGGCTCAGCTGCGTGCTCTGCAGGAGGCGCAGGACGAGCGCGAGGCCGAGCTCGCTCAACTGCGGCAGGAGCGTGACGAGGTCGAACGTGAGCGCGGGTTCCTCGAGCGCCAGCTGGAGCTGGTGGCCATGCAGCAGGAGATGCACCACGAGACCGGCCGCCTGGCCGATCTAAACCAGGTCCGTCCAGCTTCTGAAGCCGTCACCGCCACCGCCGCTGCGGAGGCCGAAGCACGTGCGCGAGTGCGGGAGCTGGAGGAAGCCCGCCAAGCGCAGGCAGCCGAGCTGGAGAAGTTGCGTGAAGCCAAGGACGAGGCCGAGCGGCTGCGCGAGTTCCTCGAGCGTCAGCTGGAGCTGCTGACCATGCAGCAGGAGATGCACCAAGAGCGTCAACAGCAACATGACGACCACGACGACGAGAAGCACCAGGAGCTTCAGCGACAGCTGCGCGCTCTGCAGGAGGCGCAAGCCGAACGCGAGTCGGAGCTCGAGAAGCTGAGGCAGGAGCGCGACGAAGCCGAGCGCGAGCGCGGGTTCCTGGAGAGGCAGCTGGAGCTGGTGGCCATGCAACAGGAGATGCACCGCGAGACCGAACGCCTCGCCGACCTCGACCAGGCCCGCCCAGCTCCTGAAGTCGTCACCGCCACCGCCGCTGTTGAGGCCTCATCACCTGTGAGAGTACGAGAGCTGGAGGAGGCCCTCCAGGCGCAGGCGGCTGAGCTGGAGAAGTTGCGCGAAGCCAAGGACGAGGCCGAACGGCTGCGCGAGTTCCTCGAGCGGCAGCTGGAGCTTGTGGCCATGCAGCAGGAGATGCACCGCGAGACTGGCCGTCTGGCCGACGGCGACCAGGCCAGCAGCCTTACCGCCGGAGGGTCTGAAGACGAGCGCGCAAAGGTTGTCCAGCAGGAGCTGGCGGAAGCTCACCGGGCTCAAGCGGCCGAGCTCAACGAGGCACGCGCGAAGGTGCGTGAACTGGAGGAGGCCCACCAGGCGCAAACGGCCGAGCTGGCGCGCCTGCGCGAGGCCAAGGACGAAGCGGAGCGGCTGCGCGAGTTCCTCGAGAGGCAGCTCGAACTGTTGACCATGCAGCAGGAGATGCACCGTGAAACCGAGCGTCTCGCCGACCGCGAACAGGCCTCCGAAGCTCCCGCTCCTGCTGCTGTTGTGGATTCGGAACAAGTGCGCGCGAGAGTGCGGGAGCTGGAGGAAGCCCACCAAGCGCAGACAGCCGAGCTGGAGCGTATGCGCGAGGCCAAGGACGAGGCCGAGCGGCTGCGCGAGTTCCTCGAGCACCAGCTGGAGCTGCTGACCATGCAGCAGGAGATGCACCAAGAGCGCCAACAGCAGCGTGACGACCACGACTACGACCATCACGACAAGGACGAAGAGCTTAAGCGAGTGGCTGGCCAGCTGCGCGCTCTGCAGGAGGCACACGCTGAGCACGAGGCCGAGCTCGAGAAGCTGCGGCAGGAGCGCGACGAAGCCGAGCGCGAGCGCGGGTTCCTGGAGAGGCAACTGGAGCTGGTGGCCATGCAGCAGGAGATGCACCGCGAGACCGAACGCCTGGCTGACCTCAACCGGGCTGACTCGGCCACGCCTGAGACCACCACTGCCCTCGCCGCTGAGCTCACCGAGGCACGCGCGAGGGTGCGCGAACTGGAGGAAGCCCATAAAGCGCAGATGGACGAGCTGGATCAGCTGCGCGAGGCCAAGGACGAGGCCGAGCGGCTGCGCGAGTTCCTGGAGAGGCAGCTGGAGCTGGTGGCCATGCAGCAGGAGATGCACCGCGAGACCGGACGTCTTGTCGAGCAGCCCAGCAGCTCGGCCCTTCCTGAGATCGCTGTCGAAGCCACCGCCACCGCCGTCGAGGCAGACGAAGACGAGCGCACCAAGGCACAGCAACGAGAAGAGGCCCGTCAGGCCGAGCTCAAGCTGCTGCGCGAGGCCAAGGACGAGGCCGAGCAGATGCGCGGGTTCCTCGAGCGCCAGCTCGAGCTGTTGACCATGCAGCAAGAGATGCACCAAGAGCGCCAGCGTCAGCACGAAGACGAAGAGGCCTTTGGGAAGCGCGTTGTTGACAGCGAGGCTGCTGCCGGCCAGATCGGCGAGGAGGAACCCTTCCAGCTACTTGCGCGAGTGCGCGCGCTGGAGGATACCATTGATGCCCAGAAGACCGAGCTGAAGCAGCTGCGCGCGGCCAAGGACGAGACCGAGCGCCAGCTGGACCTGCTGCGCCGCGAGAACGAGCGGCTGGCCAGCGTCGAGCAGGGCGAGGACAGTGATGTGGCTGTCCGACTGCGCCACGAGCGGGACGAGTTGCAGGCACGCGTGGCCCAGCTGACGGAGGAGCGCGACGGCGCGGAGGCCCAGCGCGAGTTCTTTGAGCGCCAGCTCGAGTTCATCTCCATCCAGGAGGGCATGCATCAGCAGCGCGAGCGCCTCGAGGAGGCCGCCGCACTCGCCGCCCACACGGAGGCCGAGGCCCAGGTCCAGGCTAGGGACACTGCGGCTCAGAACGAGGCTCGTACGCTGAAGCTGGAGAACGACCAACTGCGGAGCGAGCAGGCGCGACTGGCCGGCGAGGTCGAGACCCTGCAGCGCGAGAAGCTCAGCGTAGAGCTGGTACGCGACTTCCTCGAGCGCCAGCTCGAGAACGTGGTGGTCCAAGACTCCATCCACCGCCGCCGTGAGGCCGCGGGTGACGCCGACACCGTCGTGGCGCCATCAAATGACGACGGCGACGACGAGTCCAGCACTGTTCTTGTCGCTCGCCTGCGTGAGGACGTCGCGCGTCTCGAGCGTGAGCTCGAGCTCGTCCGCACCGCCACGCGAGAACAAGTGGCGAAGCTTCAGGCCCAGGCCGACGAGCTGGCCAACGAGGCCGAGCGGGCCCGCGCCCAAGCGACGCGCCTGGCCCAGGAGAAGGACGTGCTCGAGGAGGGCCTTCTCCGCATGATGGACGCCAAGGAGCGCGAGGAAGAGCAGCTTGCCAGCGGTGGCGCCCAACAGGCCGACATCACACAACAGCAGCAGCAGCTCGAGCAGACCCTGGCCCAGGCCGAAGCCTTCAAGGACGAGCGCGACACGCTGCGGCGCGCAGTCGCCGGGCTCGAAGCCCGTGTCGAGGAGCTCGCGGCGCAGGTCGAGCAGCTCACAGCCCGCGACGCGGCGCATGAGCTCGCAACCGACGAGGCGCGCCGCGCCCACGACGAGGCGTTGGCCCAGCAACGCGCGCAGCTCGAGGCCGAGTGGATCGCCCGCCAGGCCGAGCTGCACGCCCAAGCCGGCGTCGGCGCCGAAAAGAACGACGGCGCAGTTGCCGCCGCGCGAGTCGAGGCCGTCGCGCGCCGACAGGCCGCCGAGGCCCAGCTGGCCGCCCTGCAAGAGCGCGCGGCACAGCTCGAGGCCGAGCTGCGCGAGGCGCAGCGCGAGGCTCGTCGCGAGGCAGAAGCCCGGCAGCGCGTCGAAGCACGGGCCGAGCGGCTCGAGGACGAGAAGGACGTGTTCGAGGAGGGCCTCCTCAAGGCGATCGACGCACGCGGGACCGAGGAGGCCGCCCGCATGCAAGTCGAGGCCGAGCTGGCCGACGCGCTGGCCCGTGCCAAGAACCTCGAGGCCACCCTGGTCGCTCACCAACGCGACGCCGAAGCTCGCATCGCGCAGCTCACCGCACAGCTCGAGCGTGAGGAGCCCCACGACGAGGCCGTGCGCGACAGTGAGGAGCTGCGGCGCGAAAACGAAGATCTACGACGCGAGCTCGAGGAGGTCAAGCGCGACGGAGAGGTCGAGCTGCAGCGCGAGCTGGCTCAGCTGCGCCAAGAGAAGGACAACCTTCGACGCGAGATCGTCAGCGCCATGGTCCAGCTCGACGAGCTCCGCGAGCAACATCGCCTCGAGTCTCAGCATCGGTCACAGGCCGAGGCCGAGGGTGAGACCAAGGAGAACTCTAACTCGGGCGTCGTGCGCGAGCGCGAGTTGCTGGAGGCCGCCCAGGAGCAGCTCAAGGAGGTGGCCGCCCTGCGCGCACAGGACGCGCTGGTCCTCGAGCGCCTCAAGCGCGAGAACGAGCACCTGATGGACATGCTCGAGGCCACCATCGTCCAGCGCGAGAACCTTAAGATCCTCGTCCGCCAGCTCCGCACGGGCCCTAGTCCCACCAGCGGCAACAGCAGCAGCAGCGAGGGCGAGCAGCGCGGCCGCCAGCGGTCGGCCTCGTCGGGCGACGTCAACGAGAGCGTCCTCGCGCAGAGCCAGGCGCGGCTCCTCGATCTGGCGCACCTGCAGGCCGAGAACACGCGGCTCGAAGCGGCCCTCGCGCAGCTCCGGCAGGAGCGTGAGCACGACGAGGCCGTCGACGCTGCCGAGGTCGAGCGCCTCACGCAGCAGTGCGACGAGCTTGAGGCCGAACGACAGCGTCTGCAGGACGAACTTGACGCCGCGCGGGCGCAGCTTGCAGCCACCGCGACCCTGGACAAGCTCAGCAGCGAGGCAGCCGCCGAGCACGACGCCACGCTGGCCGAGCTGCGGCAGCAGCTAGATGACCGCGATCGCGAGCTGCGCAAGCTTCAGGCCGCCCTCGCCGCTGCTGCAACCAAGCCCAAGCCTGAGCTCGAGCCTGAGGAGGAAGAGGACGTCCCGTTCGAGGTGCTGGCCGAGGAGTGGGCCAGGCATGAGACCGAGCGAGAAGCGGAGGAGCGGGCGCGGGTCAAAGGCCAGCTGGAGGCCCTCCGCCAGCAGCTCGCTGCGCGCGACGGCGTCATCGACGGAGTCGAGTCACGTCTTACTGCGGCTGCCACGGACCTTCGCGCGCGGCTCGACGAGCGGCACGCCGAGCTCCTGCGATACGCTGATACCGACGAAAACGACGCCGAACCCGTCGTCGACGAGGAGGCCACGGCCAAGCCGGAGGCCGGGGACGAGGCCGAGTGGGTGCGCGAGCGGCAGACGCTGCTGGACCACATCAAAGCGCTCAAGACCGAGCTGCGGCAGGCTCATGTTGTCCCCGCTGCATTGAAGAGCGACGACGAAGAGGCCTTTGAGAAGTCCGGCCAGCTGGAGCTCGCCCAGCTGCGCGACCGCGAGCGCCAGCTCGAGGCCCAGCTGGCCCAGCGCGACTCGACCGTGGCGGCGCTCACGCGAGAGCTCGACGAGACCCGGCGCGTCCTCGAGTCCTCCTCGTCCTCGTCGTCGCCCAGGCGGGAGGCGAGCGTCGGCGCAGGCGCCGAGAAGGCGGCGCGCGAACTGCAACGCAAGCTGGTGGCGCGCGAGGCCGAGGTCATCCAGACGGTCGAGCGGCGGCTCGCTTGGCTGACATCCAACAACAGCCTCCTGGGCCGCACGAGCCGCGGCAAGCTCGAGCTCCTCCGCAGCGACGTCGCCGAGGCTCGCAAGGCGCTTGGCCGCCGTCGGCGCCGCCACCAGAGCGAGCCGGCCGAAGCCGAAGTCGAAGTCGAGGAGCAGCTGCAGTTTGTCGGCTCGCTCGAGGCCATCATTGCCGCGCTCTGCGACGTGGTGATGGAGGAGACTGCAGCAGCCAACCTCCGAACGTCAGGCGCCGATGATGATGACGATGGTGGATATCACGATGATGAAGAGGAGGAGCCGTTGAACCGCAGCGTCGGTAGCAGCGGCGGGATCAGCCGAGGTGATCATGCAGATGACCACGACGACGAGCGCGCCAAGTCGAGACTTGTGGACAGCCGGACGTCGCTGTCGCTCATGCGCTCCAAGATCGAGCAGTTGATACACCGCATGGAGACGGCTCAGCTCGAGGGCGGTGTCCCGCCGAGCAAGAGTCCCGCCAAGCGTCGAACAGGACACTGATGAACGTGGTCAGTCCACATTTTGTAATGCCCACATGTCAATAAATATCTACTAATTTTTAAAATTCTACAAACACAAAAAAGAACAAAAACAAAACCAAAAACAAAACCAAAAACGACAAGGGCACAATGCACACACGAGCGGCTACGCGCTGCTCAAGCAAGACGAAGTGGGCGTGTGCGCGCCTTTTCGCCTCCTTGCATGGTGGCGGGTCAGAAATACCCCGAGTGGACGAGATTAACCTCGGCCGATTCGAAGGGGAGCATATGGAGACTGGGCAACCGCTCATCCTTACACGAGCGATTGCGCACTGGCCTGCACTGCGCCTGTGGCCTGACCTGGACTACTTGCGGGGAAAGGCTGACGAAGACGCGGTCGTTCCCATCGAACTCGGGTCGAGCTATTTAGATCCAGAAATGGAGCAACGCCACATGACCTTGGCCACCTACCTCGACTACCTTCGTACCAACTCCCTCCTCTTCTCGACCTTTGCCAGCGTTACTCGAGGTGGCCAGCTCTTGAGAACCCTGAGCTTACGGGCTCGTTGTTGCGCGCAGAGCAGCAGGAAGAGGACCAGGGCCAGGGCGCGGATGGAGCAGAGACCGAGAGGGTGCCCGTGGGGTACCTGGCCCAGTTCCGCTTGTTTGACGCCATCCCCGCGCTCCAGCAGGACTTTGACATTCCAGCCTTTTGTCGGCTGGGTCGGTACCTTCGGAACCCACCCCAGCCCTCTTGTGTTCAACTTCACCTGCTCCGTCTGACATCACACCCGTGGCCGCAGAGGCGACTTCTACGGCACTCATGCGTGGCTGGGGCCAAAAGTGCGTGCCTTCTTCTTCTTCTTCTCGTACTCGCGCCGAAGGATGAAAGAGAAGTTCTCACTGGTAATGGTGGTGTTGTGTGTGGCCCAGGGGACGGTGAGTCCACTGCACAAGGACCCGTACCACAACTGCCTGGCGCAGGTGGTCGGGGACAAGTACCTCCGCATCTACCACCCGCGTGACCAGGCCTGCCTCTACCCCTACGCCGGCTTCACGCGAAAGAACTCGTCCCAGGTTGGTTCTTCTTTACTCGAGTAGACGAAGAAGAAGAAGAAGAAGAAGGAGAGACCCAGCTCATCGATACCCCCGTGCCGTGAGGAGGGCAGGCGGATGTGGAGAATCCGAACCTGGACTTCTACCCGCGATTTGCCGAGGCGCCCTACCACGAGTGCGTGCTGCGCGCTGGCGAAATGCTCTTCATTCCAAAGGGTACGAGCCTTCCTCTCTCTGCTGCCCTCGTAAAGCACTCGAATGAAGTGAGCCTCTGTCGGACTCTGGGCCCTCTCGTGATGGCAGGACACTGGCACTACGTGCGATCGCTGTCGCGCTCCTTCTCCGTGAGCTTCTGGTGGCAGTAGTTCCCTCAAGAAATCAACATAAAAAAGCAAAACAATGATGGTAGATGAACCCGGGCGAGGCCACATGGATCCTTCTTTTTTTTTTTAGTTTATTTCTGGCGTCTTGTGGAGACGGTGAAGATCGCCTTAGGCAAGCTGGCCGTCCTCCTTGGACGGTGTTGCCTCAGGCACCAGCACGACGGGCCGTCGGCCGCAGTACTTCATCACCGCCGTGCCTGACGCGCCCAGCAGCGGCCTGGTTGTGGAGGACGAAGCACACAAAGGAAAATGATGAATAATGATACAGACCAGACAATGAAGGAAAAGCTGAAAGACAGAATGAAGTGATAAAAAGAGGACCTGGGGTGCCTTTGGCCGATGACGACAGCAGCGGCCTCGCGCTTGTCGGCCAGGTAGCACACGGCGTGGCCGAATCCGCCTCGTGTGGTGAACGTAAAGTGCTTCATCATGCACTGCCTCTGCACTCGCCCCGCCTCGTCAGAGGCCATGTTCGATCTCTTTTGCGGATGGTCGATGCACATGATGGTGGTGGTGGTGGGGACGACTTACCCCAGCGTCGTGGCACATGGCCAAATAGCGGCGCTCCATGGCCAAGTGGCGCTCCTCGGCCTGGTCGTCCTCGCCAAAAGGGACGTGCTTGCCCGATTCGCTGCTCGCGGAAGAGGTCAAGGGGACGCGAATGCCGTGGGCCAGCACCAGCGAGCGCGCCTTAGGCAGGTGCTCCAGCGCGAACCGCAGCGCCTCGTCCGCTGCCGGGCTGCCGTCCACGCACACGACGGCCAGCGGGTCCTCCTCGCCCTCTGAGGAGCGGTCGGGCGTGTGTCCGTTGCGCTCCTTTTGAGGTGCGCAAACACCACGTCAGCTGAGTGGGCAAAGCAAAGATGAGGCTGAAAAAGAAGAAGGGGCACCTTGAACCGCTTCTTGAGGTCTTGGGAAGCGCGATCTTTTTGATTCAAGAACCGCAGACGGTCCACAAAGTAGGTATCGAGGTCTTCCTCGTATTTGCCATCGCCCTTCTTCGGCTGCTGCTCTGCCATCTTGTGCTCTTGGCTCTTCTTGCGCTGGCTTTACGAAACAGACCAGACTGAGCAGTCCTGGACCAGTAACATTTAGATTTGGGCTGAATTTCTGGATTTCGGGAAGCTCAAGAAAAAAAGAAATGTTTTGGGAAAATATGCCAAGGACAGCAACAAAGATGAAGAGCGAGCGGAGGGAGGACAGCAGCGGTCTGAAGAAGAGATATGTCCCCTCTTCGCAAACCAAGTACGCTGTCACTGCACTCTTCAGATGGAGTGGATTATGCTGAATTTCTCCATTTGCAGAGACAAAAAGATGAAGGGGACGGACAAAACCCTCCGCGCAGCCGCCCAAGCCAAGGTACTTGCCACAGCTCTTCTCCACTTAGGTTTGGCACACGCGCGCTTGGTTCGGCCTTACATAACGCCAACTTGTAGGCCAACAAGTCCATCCCTTCTGGGCGCAGCAGTAGCGACACTGCCCGGCCAGCAGCCAAGGAGACCAGCTGGCTCCACACTGGCCAGTCCCTGTTCTTCACACCAGAGCCTTACTTCATGGGCCGCTGGCTGTTCCTCCAGGGCCTCGCGTACGTGCACCGCTGCGCTCCCTCCGAGAGCTCTGGTCTCTCGTTGTCGTTGTTGTAGTGGTTGTTATTGCCGAGCCTCTCTTACCACCTCTGCGCCACACAGGGCGGTCTACCTGGTGGCCTTTGCCTCGTTCTACGTGCAGATCCCGGGCCTGTGGGGCCACGAGGGCATCCTCCCCGTCGACGCCTTCATCGCCAAGCAGCTCGGCAGGAACCAGGTGCGCTTCTTCATCACAAAATATTATTATATTTTTTTAAAAATAAATAAATAAATAAATATTCGGGCCTGAGACGGAGGACCTTGCGGGGGAACGCAGGCGCCGTGGTTGATGCAGCAGCTCATGCCCCACATGGGTGTCGACGCCATCCTGCACGTGCTGGCCCTCGCCGGCGTCGCCTTGTCCGCGTCTGCCCTCCTTCTGCAGCTCCACTCCTCGTTCATCTTTGCGGGCCTCTACTTGCTCTACATCTCCCTCTTCCAGTACAACCACCATCGCCACCTTCATCATCATCATTTCTGCTGACTTGGTGTCAGGGTTGGGCAGACATTCCTGTCATTCCAGTGGGACATCCTCCTTCTGGAAACGGGCGCGCTGGCGACCTTTGTGGCGCCGCTGTTCATGGCCCGCGGGCCCTATGGCCTCGACTCGCCCCCGTCGCCACTGGCCACCTTCATGGTCCGCTGGCTGCTCTTCCGTCTCATGTTCCTCTCGGGTACTCTCTCTTTCTCGTCACTGTCGTCCTGGTACGACGACGGACCACTAGCTTCGTCATCGAGGCCCGCGCTCACGCTCACGCGGGTTCGAGTCCAGGCCTGGTCAAGCTGGCGAGCAACTGCCCGACGTGGTGGGGCCTCACCGCCCTCCACTACCACTACGAGACGCAGTGCATCCCGGGCCCGCTGGCCTGGTACGCCCACCACCTGCCCGACGCCGTCCAACGGTACGCCCCCCCCCAAGCCCTGGCCTGTGAGCTGAGCTGAGTTGAGCTGAGCTGATGACGCCAAAAGGCTGTCGGTGGCGGCCACGTTCGTGATCGAGATCCTGTGCCCCTTCTGGGTGTTTGTGCCCGATCGCCTGGTCCAGATCGCCGCCGGCCTGGTCCAGATCCTGCTCCAGCTGCTGATCATCGCGACGGGCAACTACAACTTCTTCAACTGGCTCACCGTCATCCTCTGCTTCCCGCTCTTTGACGACCGCTTCCTCGCCAGCGTGCTGGTCCTCCCGGCCGCCATCAGGCGCCGCCTCGCCGCTGACGCCGACAACGGCCGTGGCGCCGAGCCTCGGGCGTGGCTGTCGTGGACCGCGCTGGCGCTGGTGGTCGCCGCCACGGCCGGCATCTGCGGGCAGGCGTTCGAGGTCGACTGGGCGCGCCTGCTCGACGGCGCGGCGCCCGACCTGCGCAACCCCGACCCGGCCGTGCGCCTCGTCCTCACCCGGGCCCAGTGGACCGCCTTCCTCGGTTGGGCCACGCCGCTGAGCGTGGCCGCCGGCCTCGCCTTTGTGACCGTCAACGTCCTGCGTCACATGGTCCACGCTGTTGCGCTCAGGCGGCAGCACCGCGGCTGGCGCGGCGCCGTCGCGACTCTGGGTCGCGCGGGTCTCGCGCTGGCCGTGGCCGGTCTTCTCGTGGGCCTGTTCCTGGCCTCGCTGGTGCCCTACACGCGGAGCGCCGACCAGGCCACCCACGCCGCGCTCCCCGGCCTCGTCCGCACGTGCTATGCGCGGGCCCAGCTGTGGCTCGCCACCAATTCCTACGGCCTCTTTGCCAGGTACTTTGGCCTTGACTTCACTTGACCAAACATTTGACTGGCGTTGACGGACGTCGTCGCGAGAACAGGATGACGACGGAACGCCCCGAGATCCGGGTGGAGGGCTCGCACGACGGGCGCACGTGGAAGCCCTACCACTTCAAGTACAAGCCCGACTTGCCCAACGTCGCGCCGCCCTTCGTTGGTATGTCAAGCACGCCATGCTGCTGACGACAACATGTTGGAGGCTGACCGTCTCTTTGTTATTTTTTGTTTTTTTTTTTGTTTTTTTTTGTTTTTTGTTTTTTGTTTTTTTTCAGCGCCGCACCAGCCGCGCTTGGACTGGCAGATGTGGTTCGCGGCGCTGGGCTCGTACCAGCAGGCGCCGTGGTTCGTCAACTTTTTGGTGCGGCTGATGGACGGCTCGCGGCCGGTACTCGACCTCCTGGCCAACGACCCGTTCGCCGCGTCGGCTCCGCCGACCCACATCCGCAGCTACGTGCAGAACTACCACTTCACCCGGCCGGCCAACGGCTCGCTCCTGGCCCAGCTGCGCTTGGAGGCCGACCGCCTCTTGCTTGGTCGCACGCAGAATGGCCACGCGCAGGACAAGTGGTGGGTCGTGGACAAGGAGGCTCGCGAGTACCTCACGCTGCAGCCAGAGGCGCGGCCCCAGCTGGAGAAGATATTGGCCAAGTTTGGGTGGGCGCTGCACGTCAACCCGGCGTCGGTCCACCACGACTGGGAGCGGCGCCTCACGGGCGACATCTTCCGCCTCCTGAGCGCTTACGCGCCGGTGTTTGTTGGGTCGTGCATTGGGCTCGCCCTCTTGCCCACGGCCGCCTTCTGGAGCCTCCTCTACAACTAAGAGAGTGGTGTAGACTCGAGTCTCATCTCCGGTCGCCACACATGTTGTGGCAGATGACACAACATGTTGCTGCGGCCTTTCAATAAAAAAATACATTACACATTGCTCTTCATTCAACTAATCAACATCTGCTACAACAACAACCAACCTCGTCCATGTCGATGCCTGCCCACATCCTGTCTTGCTGCGCCTTCATCGCGGGAGGCGTGGTCTGCGCTGCGTCCACATTCTGGCTCGACTTTTCGCAAGCACAAGAGGACGCCCTTCGGCCTCTCTTTGTCGTCATGGCGGGCTTGCTGCTCACCACCGGCCTCTTAGGCCTGCTGAGCTTCTTTGCCCGCAGCCTGGTCTGCGCTTTGGCTTTCGTGGTTGGCGTTTTCGTCATCTTCCTCAGCGGCATTCTTCTCGTATCGACCACCTTGACCCATTGCGCGCTGGCGACCGACTACAAGAGCATCATCGTACTCTACATTTCGCTGCTGACCTTCATGTTGGCCATGGCCGTCTGGTGCTGCCAACATCTACCGGAATTCTTGGCCAGCCTGCTTGACCATCACCACATGCGAGTCCAGGCGCACGACGCCACGTTCCAACTCCAGCTCTGCGAAGAGGGCGAACCGCTATGCAAGTTGTAAAGCCCACGTCTCCGTTTTCTTTGTTCCGCCCAATAAACTCGCGGAGTTCAGTCCTCCAGGGTGTCGAGGCCGGCCATGCGTGCAGAGACCTCCCAGAGCCGCTTGGCGTCGTCCATCTTGTAGGAGTCGGAGCTGCTGGAGATCATGCGCTTCTTGTGGATGAAGTACTTGCCCGTCACGCCCTCCAGGGTGGGCGCGCTCGCCACCCACCCAAACGTCTGCGCCGCTTCCTCGGGCCGCACCGCTGCAACAGGCGCGTTAAAACAACACGATCGGCGCGGGCACACATGACACTTGGCGGCACAGGAGTACCGAAGAGAGCCTGAAGGATCTTGAAGAAGAAGGCACGCCACGGCGTCGAATACGAGGCCACGCCCGTCTGGGCCAGAAAGGGGTCCACTGGCCAAGACGAGGTTCGATTGAAGGTTTGAGAGGTCGAGAGGAAGTGTCAAAAGGGATGAAGGAGGATTGTACCGACGTTGGCGGTGACGGGCGCGCCCTGCTCCTGTAGCCGCCGGGCGAGCTCGTAGGTGGACATGGCGATCATGAGCTTGGTCCGGCCGTACGAGTACCAAGGCCCGTAGCCCTTGTCCATCTGCAGGTTGTCCCACTCGAGCTTGCCTGCATGCCGCAAAGCAGCCAAAGACGGCAACGATCAGTGATCCTCTTTGTCCAAGTCCTCGTCTTCATGGTCGACGCACCGCTGCGGTGGGCCTGGGACGAGACGTTGACGATGCGGCCGTCGCCGCTGTCTATCAGCCGGGGCAGGAGCAGGTTGGTCAAGAGAAACGGTCCTGTGCACAGCCGCCAATGAAGTGCTCTCTTTTAGTGAGTCCCTCGAGGTCACAGTCACCGATCATGCGCTGGCTACATGCGCACCGAGATAGTTGGTCTGGAATTGTCGCTCGAAGCCGTCAGCCGTCTTGGCGTACGGCGCCATGAACACGCCTGTCAGACAGCCAGGTCAGAAGGCCAAGAAGAAAGAACACAACACAAGGAACGTACTGGCGTTGTTGACGAGAACGTGCAGTGGGAGGTCGCGCCTTTCAAACTCCCTCGCAAAGTTGTGCACAGAGTCGAGCGAGGTCAGAACCAACTGTCCCCCCCCCCAAAACAGCAACGATTAACAACAAATGGCAAGATCTTGAGGGTACGAGTGGAGGTGCGCACATGCATGACTTCCACATTGTTGTTGCCGCTTGCCTCGATGATCTCCTGCCGTGCGCGCTCAGCCTTTTCCATGTTGCGACAAGCTGCTCATGAACATGCCCGTTAGCTACTAGAAGATGCAAACAGCTTCAATCGTAGAGGGGAAGAGGTGCCGAGGATGACGTGTGCTCCCATCCTGCGACATGCAGCAAGCACGTATGCGTCAGACACCAACTTCCATGCAGGCCAGCGCGTAAGTCGAGGAGCACCTGGCCAGGTAGAGGGCAGTGTAGTAGCCCAGGCCGCTGTTGGAGCCAGTGACGATGCACACCTTGCCGTGCACCCAGTCGTCCCTGTCCGGGTCGTTGCCCGCGCCGATGCGTGACCAGATGGCTCCCATTTGGTGTGTGCAGGTCTTCTTGTTCTTGTTCTTGTTGTTGCACGACGTCGTGCCTCCCTTCAGCCGATCCTTGGGTACACTCGAGGAATCCGTCCCTGGCACCGACTATCGTACCGATGATCGCGCTGATGATGATCATGTCATCGTCCCGGCCTCGGCAGGGACTGGTCGAGGCGCCGTTGGAATGGCGGTGGTTCTTGAGTCGTCCATTTCCGCAGAATAAGAAGCTGTCTTTCAAGAAGATGACGTGCAGAACATACGCAAACATGTATGAACACAAAACTGCTACAAAGTTTACTACACGAAGGTTTGAATGTTGGTAACAACAAAGAAGAAGACAAGAAGACGAGACTAGTGCTTGCCCGGCTTCCCGGCAAAGACGCGCATGCGGGTGCGGCCCACCTTGATGAGGTCGCCGTCCTTGAGGGCCTTGCGGCCGTTGCACATGTGGTGGTTGACCTTGCTCCCGCGCTTGCTGCCCAGATCGACAAACACCAACCGGTCGTTGACGGTGTCGATTCGGGCGTGCTCGCGCGACAGGCGCGAGTCCTCGATCGTCAGGTCGTTCGTGGACGAGCGCCCGATCTTGACCGAATCCTTCTTGATTTTGTACACCTTCTCCTTGCGTGCGTCCGGCAGCATGTAGGTCAGGTAGGCTCCCTCCAGCCTCGGGTTGATCCCTTTCCCTATTTTAAAATAAAGAAAAGTAATTAAAAAGTAAAAGAAAATGAGCTTCTTGTGGATGCGTGATGATCATGAAGGGGCTGGCCAGGTGACTGCACCTTCTGAGTGGCCAGAGGCCGCGGCGTCTGAGTTGGAGCCGGAGAGGAGGGACAGCTGCACGTCGGCCTCCCCACTGTTGCGCTCTGTGGCGTGGAGAGACAAGAGGAGCGGTGAGCCTGAATCACAAGAAAGAGGGAAAAAGAAAAGAAAAGAAAAAGAAAAACAGGAACCTCGCTTGTTGCGCTTGCCCTTGAGCTTGGCGCGCTCGATGGCGGCGATCCACTCCTCGGCGGCCACCTTGTGCGGCGCCTTGAGGGTGTAGGTGATGAGCGGAGTGCTCAGTTTGAACACGTAGGATCCGTCGCCCAGCGTCTCGCCCTCCTCCTCCGTGCTCGAGTACAGCACCACGACGACCCGCTTCGCCGATGGCTGGCGCGAGACACACCCAGCCCGCCCCCAAAGATGACGTCAGCTGCCACGTCACGCCAGCTCAGCCGCCCCCCCCCCATGTCCGACGTACGCCCTTGTTGTGGGGGTAGTAGTAGAGGTAGCGGCCCTTGAGGATGAACCGATACCGCTTCCACGTGTCGGGCGACTTCTGGCTCTCCATTTCCAGCGTCCCGGCCTGTTGTTTACGCACGTTCGTGCGCGTGTGAGTTCACGACGACAAGGCCAAGAAGAGGGTTGTTGTGTTCCCAAGGGAAGGGGTTCGAGTGTAAACCTTGTCGCGCTTGTGGTGGTTGAACCTGTCGTCGAAGAAGCCGTTGGCCTCGAGGGCCTTGGCCATGCTGGCCGCCTTCTCCAGCCACACGGCGTACTGCTGCCGGATGAGCGGCTCCAATCGCTGCAGCGTGTCCACAGAAGCAGCGTGAGTCAGGAGCGGGCCTCGCGGTGTTTCCACGACAACAACGAGAACGAGGAGGAAGAGGGTGATGACGATGACGATGACGTCACGTACGTGGGCGGCGTCGACTTTGAAGGCGTACTGGTCGGCCTCATTGACTTCCTTCAGGTAGGCGTGCCACAGGTCGAACCACTCGGCCAGCTCCTCGTCGGTGTCGGCCGACACGCTGAACATGCGGTTGGGCGAGGCTAGCCGCACAAAGTGCTTGCTCTGCGGGATGGCCTGCTTCTCCAGCGCCAGCGCGATGTCCTCCTTCTCGCGCTTGGTGAAGGCCTCCCGATGGGCAAAGGTCGCGTTGATGCGGCCCATGGCCCGTGGGTCGTCCTTGGGCTTGCTGAACTTGATGAGCGGCTTCTTGAAGCTCTGTTGTCGATCGTGCATGATGATAAGTCTCTCGCGAGGATAAGCGAAGAAGGTGAGGAGGTGCAAAGTGTACCGCGGCTTGGTTCTTGTCCTTGTAGTAGTAGAGCGCGTAGCAGCCGAGCATCATGCCCTCGCCGTGGGTGCGCTTCCACACGCAGTAGCGCCGCTTCCACTGGCTCACGAGCTTCGTCTGGATGAACAAGTAGCCCTGGTGGTGCCCAACAAGATCAATCATCAAAGTGATCTCTTTCCATTGATTTATTTATGATTGACTGAAAGGCTGGCTGGCGCACCTCTTTCTCGACCGAGTCAACTTCGCCCGCCGAGATGGGAAGAGGCTCTCGCAAAACTTTGCTGAGGGAATAGATCTCGGCCGATACCGATGATGCGGACGAATGCTCCCCAGAGCTGGACAGATCGTCGTTTTCCCCGAGCATGAGATAATCCTCGGTTGCATTGAACTGGTGGATTTTCCCGCTCTTCCCCTCGCTCATAGTCGGATTGAGCAGAGTAAAGTCATCCTCGCCCTCAGACCAGGCGCCATCGCGTTCCATCGCCCCAAGATTTAAATAAACGACTTTTTTGGGAACTGCACGTTCTTGCTTTGTCTTTGTTGTTGAAAATGAATATTCTTCCTCGAGTGCAGGGCCGCACGGTGCCAAGGACAGGCCTTTTGCCTCACAACAGCCCAAGCATCTCGACGGGGCTGCCGCACGACTTGCAGCGGTAGGTGGAGGGGTCGAGCGAGGGCGTGTGTCGGCCGACGATGGCCCCGCACGGCTGGTTGATGCACTGGTAGCGATAGCGGCACTGGGCGCCGACATCGTAGGCGTGGCAGGTGCCCACCTCAAGCCCTGGAAAGGCCTTCATTGCCAGCTTGCCCCTGACCAGCCCCAACGCATGAGTTGGACGGGAGCCTTGAGAGAGACGGGCACGACCTTGGGTGTACCAGTAACGAAAGGTGGAGCCGTGGCCCATGGTGCTGTCCTCGAGGACGAGCCACTGGCCGGCATGGCACAGCTCGTGAATCAGCGTTTCGAACAGACGCCGAAAGTCGGTGCATACTGTTCCCCCAAATTGCAGGTGAGAAGGCTGATCTCATCTTTCCAGAGAGGACGCCAAACTCGTGGGAGAGAGAGTACCCTTGGTCGCGAGCTCCACCTTGGCCGAGCGGTGGCCCAGCTTGCGCTGGCACCGGCACACGCCAGCCGTCGTGAGCAAGCGCGAGTTCCACGAGATCGGTAAGTCTTCGGGAAGCTGATTGGCAAACACCCTCTTGTTAAATTCGACAAAGAGGGCGCGCGTGAGGGCCTCTCGCTGCTCCTTGAACTCTTTTGGAGTGAAGGTGTTCCTTCTCAAGATGGCATCGAAGCTTCGGTCTGCGCCCACGATTCCCTCCTCTTGGTGAACTTCCTTCCGCCGGCGTGGAGTCTCGGTTGCGCTTCGCTTGGCCGGTGCTCGAGCAGCATGGCCTCTGGGCGTTGTTGGCGTGCTGACGGCTGCCGCAGCCGTGGCCTTGGGCCGAAGCGGCGTTTTGGGCGCCTTGGGCGAGCTGATGGCGGCGGAAGCTTCAACTTCCTCCCTCCTCTTGAGGTGGGGCATCCGGCCAACTTCTTTCTTGGTCACTCGCGTGATCTCCTGGACCTCAGCTTCTTCATCATCGCTACTGAGAACGATGACCACTGTTTCCTGCTTCGGGTTTCTTTCGTTTTCAGCCCGGCGGGTGTCATTGAAGGACAGAACGTCTGCAGTCTCTTGCTCAGCGTCATCATCGTCAGATTCAGTCCAGTCTTCCTCCTCAATATCGCCGTCGTTGATGAAGCTGTCGTCGAGATCGTATTCGTCGTCACCGCTATCCTCTTGACACCCTGACTCCACTGTCTCCTCTTCCTCCGCCTCACGGATCACGAACATGCTGATCCTGAAGTTGCGCTTCTCTGCCTTCCGCTTGGTTCTCTCTCGTCGTGTTTCCCTTTCCGCTTCGTTCTTTCGTTCTCTTCGCGAATGGCCTTCGCTTTTGTGCGGCTGAGCCCTTCCCTCGGCCTCTTCTAGAGCATCAGCCTCGTCTCCAAAGAGAGCATTGAGCAGCTCTTGCTCGCGCTTCTTCTTCACAAGCACACTGGGCCGGGCGCCGCGCGGCGCTTGTTCTCCCGCTGAGTTTAGTTGAGGTGACTCCGTGACCTCCTCATGTCGCGCACTCTTCGGGCGAGACTGTGGCAGTTGCTCGCTTGTCTTCCGCGCATTCTGCTTGGCCAGCATCTGCTCTCGTCTCCGCTCCATCTCCTCCTTCTTGCGCTGAAGCTCCAACTTCTTTTCGATTAACGCGTCCTTGCGGGGAGTTTGTGCGCGTCCGCCATGATTATTGACTTTGTTCTCTTTATCGATGCCGCGTCGGTCGTACGTTCTCTCCTTGGCCACTCTTCCTTCTGCGCAGATGCTCAGTGTACCAAGCACGTCCGCCAGCACGTCTGCGTCGTCCATTATTCCCTTTGCCGCAAAGGCCTGTTGATCAACAGTTTGTCTGCGCAGGCTGTGTGAGTTGACGCTCTCCACTCCGCCCGCCGTTGCAAGAAGTTGTGTTCGCGGTTGTTATGTTTTTGGCGCCAACAAACAAAGGCAAAAGAAAATCTGAAAAAACCAACCAAGAAAAACTGCTCATTAATGCTCTTGGCTGAAACAGAGGAAGACAAGCACAGAAAACAGAAGCCCGACACCTGCCGTACCACAACAGCATGATGTTACCGTCCGATATGACCCGCTATTGGAATGAGAGAAAGGCTCGTGCTAGCTACGACAAGTCGGATAGGGTCGGCGAAGGCCACTACCGACCTGCACTTGAGGGCGCGTGGACGATCATGATAAAGACCCTAGCCAACCACGCGATTGCCATTCGGGCTGATCCGTACAACACCATCGAGCAGCTCAAGTTCAAGGTGTGGGAAGTCGAGAACATTCCCATGGGTCCGCAGCTGCACCACTCTCTTGTGTGAGGGTCTTGTCGGTGAAGAGCCTCACTGACCTGAAGGTCTTACCTGCAGACAACCAGAGGATGATCTTTGCAGGCAAGAGGCTCGAAGATGGTCGCATGTGTAATGAGTACGGCATGCATGATGGCTGCACAGTGCACCTGGTCCTACGTGGTGGCCAGCCGGACGCCAAGGAGGAGCTTCATCGTTTGCAATCACTGCTCTGGCCGGGCCCCGACGGCCTGTCGCCCACACTCACCAACCCGCAGCCCAACTCGTTCGAGTCCATAGAAGCTGAGGCGCAGGCCAAGCGGGTACAGAGGGGTTGTCGTGCGTGATGCAAGCGTAGCCTCACACGTGGGCTGGTCCTTGCAGGAGCTCCGCGAGGTGTGGGCGTCAGCCCCAGTTGGGTTCAAGATCTGGCCCGTAGGATGGCAGTGGGGTGCGTTCATTTTTCATATTTATGATTTGATATTTCATTTTTATTTATATTTTTTTTCAATAATCCACTGCAATTGACTGGCTGGCTCGGGTGCAGGGCCGAACCTGCAATGCAGCTACACCCCACCGGTAGAGCTGCCCCTCCGCTCGTGGTAATGACATTCACTTCCTTCTGATCTCTGGCTGATCCGCAATAACAGGAGGGCTTGTACGCTGGGCGCACGTTCTTGTTCGACGTCAAGTTTGGAGCTCTCAACGAGATCGATTGGCAGAGCCTTGTGGGTGCGGCAATCCAGCATCGTCATGACGGTGATGTAATTGGCTGTGAGACTCTGTTGCTGACGCACCAGTCGGTTTATCAGAGAGTCCACGGGAGGCCAGCTTCTGCACCTCTTCGATGGGCCGGCATCATGATTTCGTCAAGCTGCAGCTGTCCCCCGACACTGTGCGTCTGGATCCCATCAAGGTCCCCACCCAGCAAACGACCGTAGGAGGTGCGTCGCCTCACTTTCTCCACCGTGCAGGCCTGGCCAGAACTGAACCGAACTGACCTTGGGGCACGCACACAGAGTTCAAGGACATGATCAGCGCGCGCGATCACATCGTTCGCAGCGCTATCGCCCTGTTCAAATACGGCGCGGCGGTCGAGTGGGACGACGACAGCAAGCTGGCACGCTCATGCTCCCTCGCCCCGCCTCCAGAGACGGCCTGCTGATCGCGATCGTGACCGTTCCCAGATCTCGGACATGATCGGAAACCAGTACTCAAGCTACACGGTAGAGCTCCGGCTACGCTTGCGCGGTTGGATACAGGTCCGCATGGTGACGCCCTTCTTTCACCCTCAAGTGGCCGATAACGGTCTGCTGTGCCTGGCCATGCCCTGGCGCGAGCGCGTGTGGTGCCTAGCCGATCTGCCCCTCGTGCTCGAGGAGCTGTTTGACCGCGCGGCCCACTCGTGGCCCATGGAGCTGATGATCAACCAGCATGCCGGTCGCCTGAGTCATTCCCAACCGGCCGAATTTGTCCGTCGCACGCTCGACCCCGCGTGCTGTTCGCGTACGGCCCAGCCCGCCCGTCTCTGGCGCTCAAGGTGAAGTCACTCACCTGCAAACACACGCGCCTTCGGCTGCACAGCCGACCCGGCCAGCCCAGAGGCCATCGTCGTGCCGGGGTCGAAGCTATCCAGGCACCTGGGCCGCTTGGTGAACGATCCTGAAGCTCTGCCGGACGTCGTGCTGCTCCTGAACGGCGGCGAAGAGCGCGTGTGGGCGCATAGGGCCATGCTGGCCGTGTGCTCGCCCGTGTTTAGGTCCGTTGATCCTCCCTTGTTCCTTTGCGCAGGACTACTGACGTGCGTGCGCCTTGCGTGTAGGTCGATGTTGGCGGAGAGCGAGGTCTCTACATCGTCGTCCTCGGTGCCCGAGGTGCATGTGAGCCTGCCCGAGCGGGTGCATCCGGCCGCCTTCGTCCAATTTCTCGAAGCGCTCTACGCCCACAGCAACAAGTCTGCCGGCGATCACGAGGAACTTCACTTGCTGGCGTCCCACTTTAGGGTGCCTGACGCGCTGCTTCGGCAGCAACTGGATGAAGTGGAGGTGACGCAGCTGCGGTTGATGACCGATGAGCAGTTCAAGGACGTCACGCTCGTGGTGGGCTCCGACCGGGTCAAGGCGCACAAGTTCATGTTGATGGCGCGCAGTAAGTACCTGCATGGCATGTTCACCAGCGGCATGCGCGAGAGCCAAGGCGGCGCCGTTGAGGTGGAGCTGCACGATATCAGCTTCGCCATCCTCCAGCACATCCTCGAGTTCATCTATACCGTACTCGCTCCATCCATGGCGCCCTTACGCACCTGTACCGAACTGACGGTGGCTCTCGTGGCGATGCAGGACAAGATCAACCAGATCACGGAGAACCTGGTGGAGCTGCTTATGGCCGCCGACCTGTTCCAGCTTGGCCGCCTCAAGTGCGTGTGAAGCCGAAGCCCTCTTTCTCTTTCGCTTTGCTGCAGCCACGCATTGGGACTGAGGTCATCACACAAATCCTCCCAGGGTGCTCTGCGGTCGAGAGCTGGCGCGCGAGATCGACGTGGACAATGTGGTGGGCTTGTTCGACGTGGCCACGCGCTTTGGGGTCGAGGCACTGCGGCAGGTCACCCTCCATTTTATCATGCAGCACTGGCCCGAGGTATCGGCTCTGTTCGACTCCGCAACCTCATCTGCCGCCGCCGAGCTTACGCAGCTTCGCGCTTCCCTCTTCGGCTGAAGACTATCGTGTTTTTTTACTTTTTCTTAGAACCCCAAGGAAAAGCTGAAGAAAAGCACAAAGCGCGAAAGATGAAGCAGAGGGTGGGCGCGGCGGCCTCGGCATTGCGACACGCATACACGCTGTCCTCGTGGTTCATGCTGCCCGACCAGGGCATGACTTCCTTCGAGGTCCTCTCGCGAGCGTCGGCATTCCTTGTCCCGTGGCGGTCGCGCCCCTCCCCCGGCCACAACGCACCAAAGTACCACGTCGTTGGATCGGCACATGTCACCCATCCTTTCTTCTTCCCCAACTACTATCCCGAGCACCAGTACCCATGGCTCCAGTTCGTCACCGAAGAGGACACGCTCAACAAGCTCGAACTGCGCTCGGTACAATCTTCGCTCATCTGCTTGGCCAAGGCATCCCCCGCCTCATGACCATCATGCGGTACAGGATGTAGGCGAGGTGCTCCACGAGTTTGTGCTGGCGCGCCAATCCTACAGGCATAACAAGCAAGACCTCATCGTGCTGCACTTGCACGATGAAGAGAAGTTCGAGGAGGTGCTCGAACAAGCCGGCATGCCGCCGATCCCTCTGAGGATCCAGGAGGACGAGGCCACCATTGCAGGCGACGTATGCTCTTTCCACTTGTGGCTTGGCACACGTAGAGCTAACGTTGGCCAACGACAGCAAGTGGCCTTTTCGGGCCACTTGGTGCAGAACTGTGGAAAAGAGGGCGAGGAGGTGCAGATCCCGCATAGTGCAGAAGGCACCGTCTATGTGGCGACGAGTGCCAAGATGTTCGTGCGCACGGAGAAGCAGCTGCCCATGGGGATGTGCGGAGGGCCAGTCATCGACCGACACGGCTTCTGTGTGGGAATGACGGAAGGCGTCGTGAACGCGCCGCGGGATGTCGGCGGACAAGTGCCGCCTTCAAGTGAGGAGTTCACCATGCTCTCCTCACTTACCGGCAATGCGGCCTGCATCACCGCTGCTGAACTGGCTCGGTTCATCGACCAGGTGGAGCATGCGCACGAACTCTATCAGACGCAAGCTGGGCGAAGCCGATTCGGAGCTCAGAGCTCTGACCCCCACTTCCTGTGAAGAAGGCTGTCGCGAGAAGGGCCTACTCCACACGGTACGAGGGTACTTGAATATCGGGCTCGAATAAAGCAAGAATGCCATTCTGTTGTTCAGTGCATCAGCGACCCCGATAAACAACCCATAAAAGTTGTAGGTTTTATGCTGATGGACATCACAAACTACGCTCCAAGAACCACCAGCCTAAAGGCGTTACCCACCCATGGCTTATGCGCTCGTGTCGTTGTTACGGGAGCGCGCGAGTACACTGGCCGGTAACGACATCTTCATCAGTGGCCTGCTCCTCGCCCTCATGAGCGCCGTGGTGGCTTACATGCACTGGCTGGCACGGATCCTGTGGAACCACCTGCGGAGCCGATTCGTCGTGTCGCTTGAGGTGAGCAAGGAGGACGAGGCATTCCAGTGGCTCATGAATTGGGTCGTCCAGCAGACGGAGAAGGTCGACGGCCGTAAGCTGAGCATCATGACCACCCGCGAGAAGTCGCGGGATCGGTGGAACGGCGCCGAGGCCGCCAGCAAGCCAGAGCTTCGCTTTGGACCGGCTCCCGGGACTCATTTCCTGCACTTCGGGGGCAAGTGGATCAGCGTGACTCGCGTTATCAGCGACAACGGCTCGCCCACCGGCCCCAACCCGCGGCAGGCTCCTGAGCGGCTCAAACTGGCCACGTATGGACGCGACCCTCAGATCCTCAAGGACATCGCTGCAGGAGCTATGAACCACGCCCTTGGAGAGGAGCTCGGCAAGACCCTCATCTTCCAGCCCAAGTACGGCGGCACATGGCGCAAGCTTATGGCCATTGACAAGCGTGCCATTGAGTCGGTCCACTACCCGATGGGCGTGCTCGAGCGCGTGATGAGTGACGTGCGAGAGTTCTTTGCCATGCGTGATTGGTACAAGCACCGCGGCATCCCTCATCGACGAGGCCTCATGCTCTACGGCCCTCCAGGCAACGGCAAGTCTTCCTTCGCGGCGGCACTGGCTGGTGAGCTCAACCTCAACCTCTGCGTCATCAGCCTGGCCAATTCAAGCCTCGACGATGACGACCTGCAGGAGTATCTGCGCAAGATGCCCAAAGGGAGTATCCTCCTGCTCGAGGACATCGACGCTGCCTTCGTCCACCGAAGTCGGAACGCTGACGGGGGCAACCTGAGCAAGGTCACCTTTAGCGGCCTGCTCAACGCGCTCGACGGCGCCGTCGCCTTTGAGGGCTCGCTCGTACTCATGACCACCAACCACCTCGAAAAGCTGGACCCGGCCCTTATGCGTCCTGGACGCGTAGATCTGGCCCTCTATGTGGGTCTCGCACAGCGCTGTCAGATCGAACGCCTCTTTGCCTACTTCTACCAGCCCTTGGAAACTGCTGATGGCGGTGAGGAGGTTGAGCACGAGAAGCGCAAGCGCGTTGCCAAGCTAGCGGCACAGTTTGCTGGGCTGGTGCCCAACGAACGGTTGGCCATGGCCAGCCTGCAGGGCTACCTACTGCGCTTTAAGCTTGATCCGCAGGCGGCAATCGACAATGTGAAGTCCTTTGTGGCTGAGGAGCTGGGTGAAGAGGAACTACGGCACAAGAAGGTGAAGAAGCTGGCGACGGATCGTGACGATGAGAGGATGGAGAAGCTTTCCAAGGCTACGGACGTAGAGCAGATAGCAACTCCTGCCTTAAAGGGAGAGGCCAGTGTGGGAGCTGCCTGAAAGGCGAAGCGGCACTTGTAAAACTGTAAATCATGCACTAGTTTCAGCGAAAGCTGTTAAAATAGACGAACAAAACAGACGAACAGAGCGCACTGCACCCCGCCAAACCATGGCCACAACACAAGAAGAAGGAAAACACTGGAAGCACAAGAGCTCGCAAGTGTTGCAGCAATGGAGCGTTGACACCATTTTAGAGGAGGGGCTGAGGGACGGTATTGGCTTCTTTGCACAGCTCCCCTTTGAAGTGCTTTTCCCCTTTGTGCTTGGCCGCCTCAGCCCAAAAGAGTTGCTCTGCAGCTTAGCTCTCACCTCACGCGCCTTTTGTCTCCTTGCCAACGGTATTCTTTCCCCCTTCTCCTTCTGCCTGCAACTTGCAAGTTCTTCTTTTCATGGTCCAATATTGAACTGCTAACTGTGGCCCACAACAGACGACTTCCTGTGGAAGGCACACTACAGCCAGCGCTATAAAATGTTTGACTTCCAGTTAGAAGGTGATGATGACAAGGAGGAGGCAACACCTTGCTTTGACAAGTGGAAGGCTTTCTACTGGCTCAGCGCCCCTTTCATGGTAGGGTCACAACCGTCAACAACTTGTAGTCCTCCTCTAATGATTCTTTGACAACAGAGGTTGAACTTGAGCTGGCCGAGGACCGTGCCACAGCAGCCCGGTTAGAGGAAAACCGACGCTCAGTCCTCGTGACTCAGAATTGCAACGGGGACTACGGTGTGCTCGTGGTCCAGGCCAACACGCCACTTCGGCCGCTGCCTGGCCTGCCTGGGGGACAGCGGGTGGGCTATTTTGAGGCGACCATCAATAACGCTGGCCCGAGGCGGCTGATCTCGCTTGGGCTGGCCATTGCCAACTACCCGCGCCACCATATCGGCTGGTCTAATGGGTCATTCGGCTATCACGGTGACGACGGCTCGCGCTTCACCAACGACAGCAGTTCCATCTTTTCGTGCCAGGGGCGCAAGTATCACGCTGGCTATGACAGCACTGACGTCGTTGGCTGTGGCTACAACTTTGACACGAACGCAATTTTCTTTACGCAGAATGGACTGTATCTGGGTACGTTCCTGCCAGCATTGTCTTTTCTCCTCACCATTGCAATTTATTAATGGTGGATCGACATGCATGGCAGGTCCCGCGTTTGCTTTCTCGGAGGAAGAGGGTGCGCAGTTGCAGAACGAAGAGGGCGAACTGCTCCTGAGGCCAAGTGTCGGCCTGGCGCATGTGCAGCAGCACGTCACCTTCAACTTTGGAGGACAGCCGTTTGTCTTCAATATCGACGCCCTGATCCTCAACTTCCAGGTGCCCGAAGCGCCGCCCTTCCTCGGCACGGCCAGCGAGTTCGGCAGCCGCCACCTTTCCGTCTTCGCTGCCAGGCCTTGACGTTCTCTTTTTCCGGCAGTGGCATGTTTGGAATGCATTTCGCTATTATCCAGTTTTCTGACTCACTTCCGCAGAAAGTAGAGCGCAAATCAGCGTCATTCTCTGGAAATCGAATTTCGTGTGCAGAAGGCGGCAAGTGAGAAAAAACTGAGTTCGTAGAAGCGAGAAGTCAGTGACATACCGCTGCACCTTGGTCGGCCGTTTCTATTTTCAAGAAGGAGTCTGCGGTCGGCCGAATGGACGGGGCTGACAGTCGCGGGAATAAGAGGGGCAGCGGGCTTTGCCGTTCGATCTTCAGTATCGCTTCACAGCACACACAACACACACACAAAGATGTCTAAGGAGATTTGCGTCGGTATCGATCTGGGCACCACCTACTCGTGCGTCGGTGTCTGGCAGAACGATCGTGTCGAGATCATCGCCAACGATCAGGGCAACCGCGTGACCCCGTCCTACGTGGCCTTCACTGACACGGAGCGTCTCATCGGAGATGCCGCCAAGAACCAGGTGGCCATGAACCCGCACAACACCGTCTTCGACGCCAAGCGCCTCATCGGCCGCAACTTCTCGGACCCCATCGTCCAGGCCGACATGAAGCACTGGCCGTTCAAGGTCGTGCAGAAGCCCGGTGACAAGCCCTACATCCAGGTCGAGTACAAGGGTGAGACCAAGGAGTTCTCGCCGGAGGAGATCTCGTCGATGGTCCTCATCAAGATGAAGGAGACCGCCGAGGCCTACCTGGGCCAGCCCATCAACTCGGCCGTCATCACGGTCCCGGCCTACTTCAACGACTCGCAGCGTCAGGCCACCAAGGATGCCGGCACCATCTCCGGCATGCAGGTCAAGCGTATCATCAACGAGCCCACGGCGGCCGCCATCGCCTACGGTCTGGACAAGAAGTCGCAGGGTGAGATGAACGTGCTCATCTTCGATCTCGGCGGCGGTACCTTCGATGTGTCGCTCCTCACCATCGAGGAGGGCATCTTCGAGGTCAAGGCCACCGCTGGTGACACTCACCTTGGCGGTGAGGACTTTGACAACCGCATGGTCAACCACTTCATCCAGGAGTTCAAGCGCAAGCACAGCAAGGACATCTCGGGCAACGCCCGCGCCGTCCGCCGTCTCCGTACCGCCTGCGAGCGTGCCAAGCGCGCCCTCTCGTCGGCCACGCAGACCAACATTGAGATCGACTCGCTCTTCGAGGGTGTCGACTTCTACACCTCGATCACCCGTGCCCGTTTCGAGGAGCTCTGCGCTGATCTCTTCCGCTCGACCATGGACCCCGTCGAGAAGGTGCTCCGCGACGCCAAGATGGACAAGCGCGCCGTGTCCGAGGTCGTCCTCGTCGGCGGCTCGACCCGTATCCCCAAGATCCAGCAGCTCGTGACCCAGTTCTTCAACGGCAAGGAGCCGTGCAAGTCGATCAACCCCGATGAGGCCGTCGCCTACGGTGCCGCCGTCCAGGCCGCCATCCTCAGCGGTGCCTCGACCGAGGGTTCCGTGCTCGGTGACGTGCTCCTCATCGACGTCACGCCGCTCACGCTCGGCATTGAGACCGCCGGTGGCGTCATGACTGCCCTCATTCCGCGCAACACCACCATCCCGACCAAGAAGACCCAGATCTTCTCGACCTACTCGGACAACCAGCCCGGCGTGCTCATCCAGGTCTACGAGGGCGAGCGTGCCATGACCCGCGACAACAACCTGCTCGGCAAGTTCGAGCTCTCGGGCATCCCCCCGGCCCCGCGTGGCGTGCCCCAGATCGAGGTCACCTTCGACATTGATGCCAACGGTATCCTCAACGTCCACGCCGCCGACAAGACCACCGGCCGCTCGGAGAAGATCACCATCACCAACGACAAGGGCCGTCTCTCCAAGGAGGACATTGAGCGCATGGTCCGCGAGGCCGAGAAGTACAAGAACGACGACGAGAGTGCCAAGGAGCGCGTCGAGGCCAAGAACTCGCTCGAGAACTACGCCTACACCATGCGCAACACCATCCGCGACGACAAGATCGCCTCCAAGCTCGAGGCTGATGACAAGTCCAAGATTGAGCGCGCCGTCGACGAGGCCATCAAATGGCTCGACACCAACCAGACCGCCGAGAAGGACGAGTTCGAGCACAAGCGCAAGGAGCTCGAGGACCTCTGCAACCCCATCTTCACCAAGATGTACCAGTCGGCCGGTGGTGCCGGTGGCGCTGGTGGCATGCCCGACATGGGCGGCATGGGTGGTATGGGCGGCTTCCCCGGTGGTGCCGGTGGCTTCCCCGGCGCTGGTGGCGCTGCTCCTGGCGGCGGTGCCCGTCCCTCGGGCGGTTCATCGGCCGGCCCCAAGATCGAGGAGGTCGACTAAGCGTCTTCTTCCCCCTTCTTCCTGTTCTTCCCGTTCTCTGCTATCCGCCGTTTACACACAAAACCCCGCACGATATCTTCGTACATAAAAAGAAAAAGAAAAACATTACAAAACTATTTATCTCTTTTGCACTTTCGATTTCTTCTCCCAGTGAAAAAGAAATTATTTTGAAATGCACAACAACGGCAAAACACCACACAGGATGGAGGCCCGAGCGTTGCGCCGGCTGCAGGTGACGGAAGGCCACCTGCAGGAGGCCCAGTCTGCACCACGAGACAGTGTGGGACCACACGCGACGCACGCAGGGACGGGCAGGACAGCTGCTCGCGGGTTTCTGGACGTGCAAAAGGTGTTGACGCTCGAGCTGGAGTGCAAGCAGCTTCTGTTTCCCGACGTCCTGCGGTTTCGCAAGGAGCTCAACGCATGGGTCAAGCGACACAAGCAGCTTCTCTACCACGATTTTGCTCAGGATCGCACCGACGCGAAATGGCAAGGTATTGTTCTCCCTCTTGTGTGGCACTAAAATCTTGAGAGGAGATCTGATGTTTCGAGCGCAGAGATTAACAGGCGTCGCCTGAGGCTCGTGATTGAAAAGGGCCCCATCACGCCCAACGACCTCCACACCGACCCGGCCAAGTGCTTTGCCCTCTTCGAGGCGCCGCTCTCCAACGACCTCGGCCTTGCCGGGCAGGCCCTCACGCACTACGGCCTCTTCGTCAACGCCATCGTCACGCTCGGCTCCGACTGGCATCGCGCCCACCTCCTCCCGCTCATCGCCGCCTCCTCGCCGGGGCTCATCGGCTGCATGGCCTTTCACGAGACGGGCAACGGTGCGCCTCCCCGACCACGTTGCTGGTGATCATGATGACGATGACGATGATGAAGTAGCTGACGATGGAGCACTCGCACAGCGGCCTCGGGCCGAGTGGAGACGACGGCGCGGTTCGACGCCAACACGGACCGCTTCGTGCTCGACACGCCCACGCCCGCCGCGCGTAAG
The DNA here is from genome assembly GCA_002179805.1 of Acanthamoeba lenticulata. NCBI lineage: Eukaryota > Discosea > Longamoebia > Acanthamoebidae > Acanthamoeba > Acanthamoeba lenticulata. Next base: position 3,683 of record NAVB01000046.1, on the reverse strand, counting down.
TGGCTCGTCTCCGGCCTCCCGCGCAGCGCCTCGTGGGCCGTCGTGTGGGCCAACCTCCTCGTCGACGACCACAACGTGCGTCGTTGCCTTTGCCCTCGTCTTTGCCCTGGCCTGGGCCTGCGCTGAGCTGGGCAATGGCGGGCGGGGCGTGCAGTACGGCGTGCACCCGTTTGTGGTGCGGCTGCGCAAGGACAACGACGAGCCCGAGGCCGGTGTGCGCCTCACAGACTGCGGCGCCAAGGGAGGACTCAACGGGCTCGACGTGGGCGGCGTGGCCTTTGAGGCCGTCCAGATTCCGCGGGCGCACCTGCTCGACCGGTTCGGCGCCCTCTCAGCCGACGGTACCGCGTCATCCTCTTCTTTCATCACCATTATCACCTCGCCCTTGTTGTTGTTGTTGTTCATCGTTCTTGTTGCTCTTCTCATGCTTCACAACACAGGCGAGTACTCGAGCGCCATCCGGCATCCGTCGGTGCGGACGACCGTCATGCTGCGCCACCTCATCTTTGCCCGCATTGCCTCGGGTTCGCGCCCTCCTCGCCCCAGCCCGGCCCGGCCCGGCCCGGCCCAGCCCGGCCTCTCTGACTCGAGTTTGGCTTCACAGGGCTCGTCTCGCTGGCGGCGGCGCGCCAGGGCCTCAGCATCGCCCTCCAGCGCGCCCTCAAGTACAAGGCCGGCCCGCCCCAGCACCAGGTCCGCGCGTGCCAAAGCCCAGCCCGGGATCGATCGGGGCTGCTGACCTCATATGGCGTGCAGATCCCGCTGATCAGGTTTCCGCTGCACCAGCGGCGGCTGGTGCCCCAGCTGGCCGGGACGGTGGCCTACACGCTGCTGGCGCAGCGGGTGAAGGAGCTCTACGTCGCGCGGCCGGAGCACGACGAAGAGGCCGCGCGCGAACTGGCGCTGCTGGCGTCGGCCTTCAAAGTCGGCGCCTCGGCGCAGGCCCGCGCGGCGCTACAGGCCTGCACCGAGTGCTGCGGCGGCAGCGCGCTGCTCGGGCGCAACCAGCTGGCCCACCTGCGCAACGACGTCGACTGTCTCGTCCACTGGGAGGGCGACAACTTGCTCCTCCTCAAGTTTGTAGGCAAGGCCCTGCTGCGGCGCTACGAGCGCGGCCTCCCGCAGGGCCTGCTTCACGGGGTCGCCTTTTACGTGTACGCGTCGCTCCGCGACGAGGTCGTCGAGCACGTCCACATGCTCCGCAAGGCGCTGTCGTTCATCAGCTTCAACTTTTACAACAACCTCCGCACGCGCGCCTGGCATCTGCGCGGCTTCCTCCTCCGCGAGCGCAAGCTCCTCGAGTCCCTCTCGGCCAACCTGCGCCGCGACCTCGAGCGCGCCCGCGCCAGCAACGGCGGCGGCGGCCTTGTCCTGCCGTCGCTCTGGGGCGGTTGGCGCCCGGCGGCCGCCGACGGCGGCAGCGCGGCGGCGCTGGACGATGACGCGGCCGCGGCCGAGGAGGACGAGGCGGCGACCAGCGGCCAGTTCGAGGCCTTTAACCGCTACCTCAACGAGATCCACCTCCTCAGCCGATGCCACATCGACCGCGTCGTGCTCCAGCACCTCCACACTGTCTTTGACCGCGAGACGGAGCGGACCAAGGCGGCCGCCACGGCCGCGGCCACGGCCACGGCCACGGCCACGCCGGCCGGCGGCGGTGGCGGCAATGGCGTGCGAGACGAGGGACGGCCGGCGCTGTCCAAGCGGGCGTTGGGTCTGCTGGAGAAGCTGATCCACGTGTTTGCGCTGGAGGCCATCGAGCGGGACGACCACGCCTTCTTCGTGGCCGAGGAGTTTGTGACGCCCATGCAGTGCAAGATGATCCGGTTCGAGATCGACGCGCTGTGCCAGGAGATCGTCGGCGAGGACGACAAGGCGCTGACCGACTTGGTCCACGCCCTCGGCATCGATCCCCTCTTCTGGCGCAACACCTTCCCCGACGACGCGCCAGCATGATGACGACAGGAAAATAAAATAAAATAAAATATACTAAAACATAAAATGAAGAATTCTTTAAATTAACATTTTGAATTTTCTTTGTAGCCAAATGGCTCAGTGGCCTCGGACGGTAAGGATCGCTCGGTTGAACTGGCCGACGTTGTTGGCGACCTCGTCCGAGAGGATCAGCTTCCAGACGCCCATCGGATTCTCGCCCCAGTGGCGCACCGACGTGAAGGTCCACCCGGTGTAGTGGGCGTGCTGGTCCCCGTGCGGCACGGCCAGCACGCTCCGCGTCCCCACCGGCGACACGAGCACCACCCGCAGGTCTGTCCCCGCCGCCCGCCCGCGTGTATGAGCTCACGCAGCCCAGCGAGCGAGGTCCAGGGCCCAGCCGACGTCGACGTACCGCCGCGACGCGTGTGGGCCGCGCGAAGGTTGAGCTCCACGTGCTCGATGGAGAAGGCCCGATCGATGGCGAAGGTGATCGTCACGCCGTCCTTGTTGTTGTCTGGAATGTCCTGCACAGCCAAAAAGATATTCAAGAAATGAAAAATCAATATAATATACAAGAACAGTATTTTTTGTTTTTGTTTTTTGTTTTGTTTTGTTATTGTTTGCGAAACACAAAAAGAGTGGAAGAGGGCGCACCAGGGCGGGCAGGGACTGGTTGACGCTCACAAAGGGCTCGACGTTGGGCGGCAAGAACGCGCGGCTGCGGTCGGCGGCCATCACGACCGCCGCACCGGCGCTGACGAGGCCGAAGCCGTACTTGTGGTTGACGTGCAACCCGGCCCCGTTGTTCACCCAATCGCCCTCGGAGGCGTCGTTCTTCCTCGCTGTCCGGATCAAAATGTTTTGCACGTCCTGTTGTGTTTCGACCGAAAGCCAACGATGAAAGTTATGAGGCGCTGAAGAGGAATGCATGGAATGCGACAGGCCGTACACGCCAGGTGAGGTCCGGGTTGGCCTCGAGCATGAGCGCAACGACGCCAGAGATCATGGGCGCCGCGGCCGACGTGCCGCCAAAGCGCGTGCTGCAGCCGCCGTGGATGGCCGTCGTGCTCACGCCCGGCGGGGACGACGGCGAGCTCGCGATGATGCACGCGCCCTGCGCCGCCCAATCCAAGCCCAACGTCAACGTCAACGTTGTCGTTCACCACCACCACCTTTGCCATCAGAGCCACGGGACGCACCTCCTCGCTGTAGGACGTGTGGCGGCCGTTGCTGTCGACCGACGCGATGGTGATCGTGAAGATGCTGTTGGCGTACTGCAGTCGGTGTGTGGTTTTAAGGAGGCGGTCGCGCTCAGGATGACGTCACGGAAGAGGAAGAGGACGAGGAGAAGAACACGTACGCCGTCGTAGTTGACGTTGTCCCCGTGCGTGCCGCCGTTGCCGCCGGCCCACACGTAGATGGAGCCTTTGCCGTTGCGGCCGGTGGCGATGGACTGCTTCATGGCCTCGAACAGGAGCGGGCCCGGGCCCTCCTTGCGCAGGCCGTCGTCGTTCGGGCCTGAAGGAGAGCGAGTCGTTGTCAACGTTGTTGTTGTTGTTGTCAGCTGACCGTGGCGAGGCCTGGGCTTGGGGGGGGGGGGAAGGGGGCGACGAACCCCACGAGGCCGAGTAGACAAAGTTGTCCTGCGGCTTGAAGGACAGGGCCGACGCCTCCATCGCGTCCGTCGTCGGGCCGGAGATCAAGCGCTGCGCGCCCAGCTTGGCGCTGCATACCACATCAGCAACAAA
>NAVB01000045.1:0-86273 GCA_002179805.1 Acanthamoeba lenticulata | reverse complement strand
GCTTCGATGAGTGGCATGGCTTCCTCTTTGTGTATCCTCACTTCGTAGTCGATGTCGCGGTTGGGAAAGTCGTTCTCGGCCCAGCGCCACTGCTTTGGTTTCTTGGCCCTTGGTAGTGCCGCCGGTGGCTCGTCGGACCCGGCCTTTGGCGGGGTCGATGCGCCAGTGGGCGTTGATGGGCTGCTCATCGATGTGTCGTGCACGCCGGAGCGGTCCGGCAGGCTTTCCAGGCAGGCCGCTTAGGGACAACTACCCAGCAAGCAAGTTGGTTCTTTCGCAACTGTGCCTAAAGCGCGGCGCCAAGCTAACCGTCGCCCGGCGAAGTCGGCCTGCTGCTAAGTCGACCCGACAACGAGCCCGGTAAGGTGATCAAGAAACCTGACGGCCCCGGAGAAGACGCAAGACTCTGTTCCTTGAGAGTCTTCTCCTTTACCCTCCTCAAAAGCAGCAGAGAGAGAAGGTTGACGAAGAACGCCAATGGAAGCAAGAGACTCAAGTAAGCGCAGGTTGGGTTCACTGTGTCGTCTTGCCTCGCTACGATAGCAACAGGCCGGTAGCCGTTCATTGCACGTATGTCGACAGCATTAATTACGCGATCTTCTGGAGTTCTAGGCTTGAGTTACGATGAAATTCGACAGAAACACGATTGCCTTCCTTGGTGCGATCGGCGTGCAACAAGCGCGCCCAATCGCTGCGATGCATTCTGACGATGTAGCCGGAATGTTATCCTAGGAGAGGCACAGTTGGAGAAAAGCCCGGTTCTCGGGGGACCACCAGGTCGTTCTCTCTCTTGTCTCGGCCGTCACGCTGCAGTCACCCCAGCCGACTACTGCTGCCGCTGCTGCTGTAGAAGCCGTTGAAGTTGCACTGGGCCAGCAGCAGACGGAAGGAGGTCGAGGCGGTGGCCACACGCGAGAGCTGGGCCATGAGGGTGAGGAAAGCACCCACATGCTGCCGGAAGCTGGCCCGCAGCGCGCGAAACTCACGCGCCTCGGCCTCGGCCAGACACACCTCAAGTGTTATGTCAGCAGGTCCTTCGGCTTTTCCTGTCAACTTGGACGACGGAGGCCGGCGAGCTCGGTAAGCGCTTTCGGCCCGTAGGCCGTTGATCCGGGCGGCCAAGCGTTCCGCGTAGTGCTGCATCACCAGCGCGTAAGACAGCAACTTCTCCACAAGATGGAGGAGTCCCGCGCTTTCCTTGTGCAAGAAGCAACTGCGAGCGCCGTTCGATATCGGCCGGATCACCACGAGACGACCAGTCAGCTCGCTCGCTTCGAGATCACGCCAAGAGTGCAAGTAGAGGAGAGGGCCTCGTACTAGGAGAGAGCTGGATCGAGGAAGTCACGGTGCAGACACTCTTGCATGGCTTGTACGTCCTTTGCCTGTGTGCGTGCGTGTGCGTGTGTGTCGTTCCCTCCTCCCAGTCAGAGCTGTAGGCAAGAGATCTCTTGGGTCCAACGTGGCCGCACCTTGGCAAAAGCGGCGACAAAGGCCTGCCACAAGACGTGGTGGATCTGTCGGCCAGTGTCCTCGCTCAGCACGCCCAATACATGTCGCATCTCTTGCCTGGATAATTCGTGTCGGCCACAACCAACAACAGATCAACAACAACATCCATGGACAAATTTCGTTGGGGGCAAAGTACAAGATGACCGAGGGCAAATTGAGTTGCGGGTGCTCTCGCGTTCGCTTCAGGAGCACCCAGCAGTGCGCCAGCGCCAGCTCGGCGACCTGTGTTCACACACACACACACACAACGCATTAGGGATGAGCTCACGTGACAGGAAGGGGCACAACGCTGTGCCCAAGAGGGAAGAGATGATCATCGCTGCGCAGCGTACCTGCACTTTCATCAAAAAGCCAAAGAGCTGATTGATCTTGTACATGGCGAGTCGGTCGATCACGAGGTAGGCGGGCCAAGCCAGTTGATAGTCCCACGCCATCTCGTCCAGCACTGCCAGCGGACCTGCGCGCAGACCACACATGACAGGGCCACGCAAGCAATGTGGGAGTGAGCGTTGGTAGATAGGGCTTGGCGCCATGACCGCGCTACAGTACAGGCGAAAGGGGCAACTCACGCACCTTGATGCTGTTGCTGCTCGGCAGTGGCTGGGTCCTGCTGCTGCCGGAGACCGAACCCAAAGGCGAGCTTCTGCGCATAGCACGCGTCGCAGCCCTGGGCCGTTGTGGCGTCCTCGCTGATGACGGACCGCCGGGCGAGGTTGTTGTCCTCACCACCATTGTCGTTGTCGTTGTCGTCTCGCTGGCAGGTGTGGCTGCCCATGTGGGCCGCCAGCGTGTTGCGCAGCATGATGTTGATCCGGCGCCGCTGCGCCACGCCCCACGTCTGCGGCGGGTCGAGGACGAGGCCGTACAGGGCCTGCGCCAGCGTGTGGACGATCGGCGAGCCCAGCAGGCAGGTCGTGTGGAGGAAGCGCAGCTCGTCGAGCACGCCGCTCTGGTCGATCATGTAGTGCCGCACGCCAACGCTGACCTGCTCGTACCTGATGATCCTCGTGCACGCAACAGGGTGAGCAGAGCGGGACAACAAGCAAGAGCTGACTGGCGTCGCCGGGAAGGACGAACCGTTGAGCGACCTGCGAGACGATGCGCTCTTGCGTGACGGCGTCCAGGAACAGCCAGCCGCCGGCGGGACTCGAGCCATCACGCCCAGGCAGGTCGTCATGAAGACGCTTTTTCTTCTTCTTGCTGGCTTCCTCGTCATACACAGAGCCGCCCAGCCGCGACGGTGACTGAACCTGAAAGATGTCTGACCACTCGCTGGGCTCCGCCTCCGCAGCGGCGTCGTCCACGCTCCTGGCCGCGGCGTGCAAGAAGGTGATGAGGCCACATAGAAGGACGGCCATGTGGCCGGCAGGATCAGGAGGAAAGACGTACAGCTCAACTCCGTGACGGAGGGACTGGGGATAGCCGAGGCTCGTCGTTGGTTGGCCGTTTGGTTGAACTGGCGAAGCCGACAGTCGCGGATCTACGCTCCGCTCGCGGCCCAGGATGTAGAGCCCAAAGGCGATGGCACACAGTTCCCGCTTGACGTGCGCCAGATGCCGCGGCGTTTCGACCACGATGTCCTCCCACTCGCCTTCTCGGTCCTGCAGGTGCCCGCAGCAGTGTTAGGCCCGAGCTCGAGTCACATGCACGTGAAACCAAGCCGGCGGGAGTGGGTCTGTGTGGCGACCTGAGAGGGGATGACGTGGTAAAAGTCCCGGAAGGGGTCGATGGTCGGCGAGACGCCCTCGGCCAGGAGCCGCTCCAAGAATGTGGCGTATGGACGCCAGCTGCGCGCAAACAAGTCCAGCGCGAGTTCACCTCGGCCGTGCGGCTCCGCGTCCCACTTTAAGGAAAGGAGGAAGAGGAACGTTAAGCGCGGGCCGTCAGGTGATGTTCGTGAGAGGGAGAAAGAATTTGGCGCATCTACCATCAACGTGTCGGCGGCCAGCGCGTAAAGAGAGGAAATGCACTCCAGGCCACTACATGGCGTGCGCTCGCTCCACTTGCCCTGCTTCCATGTAAGTGTCAGTTCACAAGAATGGCCGCACAACGTAGTTTTTGACGCTACTCGATCGGCCACGGGCAAGAAGGGAGGCCGCACCTCTCGCGACGAGGCAGGCGCAGACGTGCGAGCCAGTGTATCCATCAAGAAGAGCGCGCAATCTGCGGTCGGTCGAGGAACCAATCCAACATACATATCATCAATAAATAGGCGCTAGCAAGCTTAGCGTAGTCGCGCTGTCCTGTGCGCGTACCGTGTATGTGCCGGGTGCAGTGCTCCACATGCAACAAGCGGAGGTCGCCCGCGATCGGCTTGCGCCTCGAAGAGCTCTTTGAGTCCTCCGGCTGAGCTTCTTTTGATGAGCAATCGTCGTTGGCTTGGCCGGGCAGGAGCTCAAACAGACACGGATGGTGCCGGATGTCGGTGCTAAAAGCTGCGTTGGCCGCCTGCAGCTCGTGGAGCACCTCGGCCAAGTCGTCCTGCGTGGCGAACAGCGGCGACGGCAGATGGCCCAGGGCCAGTACCCGCTCGCGCCAGCGCCGGACGCGGTCCTGCACGCCCCGGCCGACGGCTTGCCACACCTGGTCCGCGGTGGGAAAATACCAGGAATTAATTAATAATTAATTGTAATTGGGAAAGAAAGAAAACGAAACAGTGAACAACACAACGGAAGAACAGCAGAAGAAACAACGTTTAACCAACGACCAACCACCGACAACCACACTGCCCATTTGCCCCAATCTCACGCCATGGAAGGAGGAAGCGAACAACCCAACGGTGCAGGGACGGTAACGACCACCACCTCGACAACGCCGGACGGCAAAGAGATGATCACAGAGGACCTGAGCCAGGGCGTGCTCATTCACTCCTGCCCGACCTTCCTCGCGCCCGACGAGGCCGCGGCGCTCTTCGAGCACGTCATGACCTCCGTAACGTGGGAGCACAGTGAGAGGACCCTCTCCGACGGCTCCACATACAAGCTGCCTCGCGTGCAGGTGAGCCCTCGTCCTCTTCCTCCTCCTCTTCTTTCATGGCACTAATCCTGGGCCACTTGTCGGCTTCGCTTGACGTCAGGCCTGGATGTCCACCGAGTACAAGAAGGTGGGCACCCTCTACCAGAAGAACCCGCCCACTGTGTGGACGCCGCCCGTGTTGAAGGTGAAGGCCGCCATCGAGGCCGCTCTGGGGAACCGCTGCACGTTTGACTACGTGCTCATCAACCTCTACCGCAACGGCGACGACTCCATCGGATTTCACGCCGACGACGAGGCCCGCGGGGTCAACCCGACGAACGGGCCCAAGAACATCGTGGCCTCGGTCTCGCTGGGCGCCACTCGCACCTTTGTGCTGCGCCACGGCCGCAAGAAGAAGTTGCCGCCGCGACACTATGCCCTCACCTCGGGCAGCCTCCTCATCATGGACGGCACCACCCAAACCCACTGGCGGCATGCCGTGCCTCGAGAAGAGGAGGTCAAGGAGCCCCGCATCAATCTCACCTTCCGGGTCTCGTGATGACGGTCGACCTCACAAAGAAGTCATAATAATAAAACAAAACGAATAATAAACGGAAAACGCGTACCAGTTTGCCATCGGCGATGTCTTCACCATCGATCAAGAGACCGGCGAAGCTTTGAAGCCGCTGCAAGACCGAGCCCAGGTGAGCCAACCCGCCGAGGAGGGAAGTCAAGCTGGCTTCGTCCATGGTCGGCAGGCAAACGCAAGGAGGCACGATGCGGAAGGTCTAAGGCCCGATGAAACATCCCATCAGAGGAGTGAGTTGGCACGTGCGGGGAGAGGAGGGCAGCAACCTCGGTGGCGTCATCCCACACGAACAGCCAAGACGGAATGCCGAGCAACATGAGCAGGCAGCACTCGACCACTTCCTTTTCGACCAGCACTTGGGGCTCGTAGCGCAGCTGCACGTCTGCTGTGCGAGCCCAAGGCAAGTCAGCAATCAAAGACATCATGTGCCTTGTCTTGCGCCCGATCGGTTCCAAGTCAAGAGGTTCCTACCTTGCTGCGCAACGACAGTTGCCACGGAGGATGTCGTCGCTTTGCCCGTGGGCTGCAAGCTGTCAACTGGGACAGCAGCACTCGGCCCTGGCGGTCGATTCACGGCCTCGACCGGTGCAACACTGGCAGAGGTCTCGGGAGGAGAGGCAAAGGGCGCTGCGAACGAGAGGAAGTCGTCAAAGATGGAGGGTGTCAACGATGGGTCGGTTGGAAGTGGCGGCAGCATCGAGAAGGGATCGATCGGGCCGGGCGCGCCGCAAGCCTCGGGGCCAGGTGCGTCTTCGTGACGGACCAACCCATCAAAGATGGTGTCGCCCAGTGTTGGTGAGCTGTCGAGCAAGCTAAGTTCGGGCGGGCCGTCGTTGTGCTGCTTTGAGTTTGTTGATGGCATAGTTATCTCGGTTTGGCTGCTCATGTCGTCGAAGGTAGAGGTGGAGAAGAGACGTGGTGGAAGCGACACATGAACCTCTTCATATTCTTCGCGGAACAGCCTCGCTTCCACGGATGACTCGCTGGGGAGAGGCGGCCGCAGTTCAGCCAAGAGGCTTAGTGCCACACTGCCAAGGTCAAAGACGTTGGTTAGCAGCAAAGAACAGCACGGCTCAAGTAAGCGCACTTTCCGAGCTCCGGCGGATTGGCGTTGTTGGGCCGTGCAAGCAGGAGAAGCAGCAACAGTATGGAGTGGTGGTCGGTGATGCGCAGCGCTGCGTCCGTGGGGTAGGGCGAAGCCTCGTGGTCGGTGGGCTTAGGCAGGAACACGGTTGAAGATCTGCACGTAAGAGCATGAGGCTGATGAGCAGCACAAAGCAACCGAATACAACAGAGCAGGACGCGCACCTTAGCCACTTCTGCACCAGCAACTCGAGCGCAGCAGCCGCTTGTTTGTGCCCATTCTCCCGCAAGGAATAGGTGACTGCGTGCATCTTTACCAGTGCCTGTGTGTACGCGTGGTCTGATACCCTTCTTGTGGCCCCGTCCGACTCTGCGATGGGCCCTTCGAAGCCCAACAGATGCTCATAAATTTTTTTGCCACATCTCGATTTCCGTTGACCACCCAATCTTTCTTCCAACTTGGCCAAAGCCGCATGAAGATTCACTTCGGTGGTTGCAGCGTACACGCCAGGCAGAAGCATGTTTTCTGCATCTCCATCCATGTCAAAATTGGCGCCAAATCGAGTTTTTTTTCTTTGCGTTTTTGTTTTGTTTCTCTGTTTGCCACGAATTTGCTTTTTTTTCGTTGTCGGCTTTCATTAAGAAAACTGTATGTTGACTACCTCGGCTGCCGTCGTCACAACCAACCACCGCGGACGTACGAGGGCGTAAAGGAGAAAGAAGCTCGAGTGACGGTAAGCTTGAGGTTCCTGGAAGGCGGACCGAAAAGTGTCCTGAAAGGGACAAGAACGGATCGTCCACGACATTCGAGTGCTTCTCCTCTGCATTTCATGGGCGGGAGCTTGCCGAGCTAGACTACCGCGGCTCCCTTCATAAAATAGGCGCACTACTCCAACTTCTCCCGCAGACACCACTCCGCGGAGAGCCATTGTCGCGTGTACAACTTCCTCTCCCCGACAGAACAACAGTTCGCCTCCTCGAAGTAAGCCAACAACACACCAGCATGTGGGTGACAGCAAAGAAGAAGGCCAAAACGGACCAGGGCCCGACCCGCGTCGAAATATCACATGAGCGGAGGCAGGAGAGTCGCTCCGCTGCCCATTCAATCAAGTCTCCCGAAGGCAGAAGGCGGATGGATACGTCGCCAGTGACGATCCAGAGGCGACAAGTAGGCAGAGAAATCATTCAGGCGGCTGAGAGCCTTCTCTCTCCCCCACTTTCCCTCACATCTCCGACGTCCGGAGGGCTGGCCTTCTTTTCCCCTTCCTCTCGTGGACCAATCACTTCTCCGATCAATACGCGACGCGCGGGAGCGAGGACCGCTGTCCGGTTCTCCTGCACACCTCCTCTGTCGCCGTTTGGCGACTTCTCGACAGCCACGATTGTGTTCGATGCCAAGCAGCGTGCTGCAGTGCAGGAGAAGTCGGACCGGGTGATGAAGGTGCAACGAATTCGCGATCAATTCGAAGAGAGGAAGCGTAGGAATTCGAGCATTCAACGTGCGGAAGAAGAGCAAGGGCTATGGAATCAATTCTGGGACGTGCTTGACGACGTTGAAGCCGACCGCGCGCACCGGGAGGAAGAAGAAGAAGATGCCGAGGACGTGGGCGAGCTTCTGAGCAGACTGAGCAGTGGATTGCTGGACGAGGTGCTCAACGAAAAGTGCGGAGGCGAGTCTTTCCACCTGACCAAGTGTGCCTCGGGAGCCCTGCAGCTCATGCAGCTGAAGGATCGATTTAAACGCTACCACGACGAGGCCCTCGAGGAAGAGGAGGAGTTGGCGCAGCTCGGCTGCGCAGGCACAAGCCCTGTCGTCGGCAGCGGCTGCTTCGAGGACAACGACTTCTTCCGCAATCTTTTGCAAGTGCGAGAGCGCTCGGTCAGCCTCTCCTCCACACCTCCTCTTCTCTTCTCCATCTGAGCAACAAATATTGATTTTTATTTTATTTTTTTATTTATTGAAATAATTGGCTGTAAAGCGAATGAAGTACATAAAGCACATCATCAGGATCATTATATCATCATCATCATGATCACTTGCCATGGGTTTGGACGATGAAACATGAGCGGTTTATGCTAGATCCAGCTGCTTACAACCTCACTTGCCGCCGCGCCTACCACCTCGGCCACGACCTCCCCGGCCGCCACCTCGACCTCTGGCTGGCGAAGAGCCCTCGCGTGGCGCTCTTCTGGCTCTGCTGTTAAGCTGCTGGTTGTGCTGGCTGTCATGGCCTCCCTTCTTGCCCTCCTGTTGCTGATCCTGCAATTGATAGACACATGGGATGGTAAACATCAAGATCCAGTCGGGGCAAGGACGAGGAGAACGCACGTTAGCCGGCTTCTTCTTCTTGGGTTTGGCGTCGGGGTCACCAAACACGGCCGCGGCAATCATCTTCTCCTCGTTTTTCTTGCGCTTAAAGGTCCTGGTGTGCTTCGTCTGTCCGTCATCGCCTCCGGCATCACCGTCCTCGCCCGCGTGCCGAGGCCGCTTGCCTCCGCGCTTGGCGCCCTTGTTGTTGTTGTTATTGCGGTTGGCGGGCTTCTTGCCGGGGCCTGGGCTCTGCCCTCGCTTTCGCTTTCGGTTGGATTCGTCCTCCACGACGACCACTTGTGTGGCCTTCTTCTGCTTCGGCTTCTTGGGCTTCTTGGCCTTTTGCGGCGTCCCGGCGGTCGCTTGCTCGCCTTCCGGCGCGTCCTCGACGATTTGCTCATAGACAAGCGCCGACGCGACGGACGTGATACGCGCGTCGACGTTGACCTCGGCCTTGGGCTGGCTCAGCGTGATGGGTTCCGCCTCGTCACCGGCCGGCTCGGGCACCTCCCACACCTTGATCACGCCCTCGGACGAGCCCGACACCAGGAAATGGCGCAGCTCTTGACAGGCAAAGAGACACAACATACGAATCTCGTCAGTGGCCATGACTCGGGAGACAAGAGCATGCGGAGGGACAGGGTGTGCATACTCTCGGCCGTCTTGCCCTCGACGGCGTCTTCGACGAGAGGCAAGTGGGTCACGGAAAGGCCGCGGACCCGGAACTTGTGGCCAATGAAGTTGTGCGTCAGCTGGCCCGTCGTCACGTCATAGCATTGGAGGACACCCTCCTCGCAGCCCAGCGCAACCAGCTTGGCCTGATCGACACAAGTATTGTCAGTGTTTGTTCTTGTTTTCTTGTGTTTGTTGTTTTGTCGTCAGCACCGTGATAAAGGCCAGCGAGATGATCTTCCTCGGAGTCTCGATGGTGTGCAACACCGTGTTGTCGTCGGCGCTGCAGACGGTGAACTTGGTCTCGTCCACCAGGCAGTAGACTTCTCCGCTCGGGGACCAGCGCACCATCTGCGGGGCTGCATTATTTTGTTCCGTTAGAGGACTTGTAACCGACGCCAAGTCGCCTGGACGTACCTCGGACAAGGCGGGACTTGAAGGCAGACTTGCCAGTGGTGAGGTCCCACAGCTTCATGGACTTGTCCTTGCCGATCGAGAGCGCCACTTTGCCCGACGGATGCACGGAGAAGTCGATGACGCCTCCTCTACAACACGTAGAAGACGAAGAGGTCGGTCAGCGTACAACGAGACATGAGAAAAAAAGGACGTTGGTGGTGGGTGGTGGAAGAGTGGAGGAAGTACTTGTGGGCCTTAAGTGTTACGAGGCATTCCCACCGCTTGGTTTCCCATACGCAGATGTTTCCGTCCTGGCCTCCGCTCAGCATGTGTGCCCCGTAGAACTCGGTCGCCGTGACGGCACCTGCGTGCATGGCGAGCGCTCGCATCAACATCCCAGCGCACACGCTGCAGTTGCTGCAGCAGCGAGAGGAGTGAGAAGAGGCTGGTACCGTTGTGCTGGATCAGTGTGCCCACCTCGACTCGCTTCTTAAGGTCGTAGATCCTAACCGAGTAGGGTCAGTTCAGCACACGACACGCACGCGAGAAATGGCAGCAAGTACTTGATCGTCTCGTCCGCGCTGCCCGAGGCCAGAAGGTTTTTGTGGTTGGTGAGGCACGAGATGCCGTTCAAGTGCGACGAGTAAATGAACATGGGGTCAAGGCGGAGCTCCTAGCGTGGTGATCAGGTGGGGTGAGTGCAAAGCGGTCGTGGTGCTAAAAACCCTGCCTGAAAGATGAAGCGATAATCGGATTTCGATGCAAAATTACCGTTTTGGGCTTGGTCTCCGGCTCATTCTCGAGACAGTAAAAGCCATAGAGAATGTGCTCGTAGGTTCCTGCCACTACGACGAACTCCATTCACTCCGCTTGCAGGTTCGAACAACGGCCGCACCACCCAACGCGTTTGTTTCTCGCCCCGGTTCTTCTTTTCTTCCCGCCCTGTGCTTTTCTTAAGTATTTTCTTTTTGAGCATCGCATATTTTCCACTGATTGTCATGACCTATCGATGACCATCAGGTCAGACCCAACATGAGCGCAGACTTGGGGAAGGGGCGAGGGCAGCTGTTGGGAGGTCGTGTATTGTGCAGGTTGCCAGCGGGGGCCGACGGGCATCATCACCGACGGGAGCCTGTCCGCAGAAAAAGGGATGCTGACGTCACAATGGCTCGAATTTTCTGTGTTATGTTTTTGGCCAACTTAGCATCTTTCAAGCTAAAGATGGAGCCGGCCTCAGGTAGTACTAGCACAACTGCAGTTGGGGAACAGTCAGCAGGCACGGGGCATAATGCCAAAGAGGAGGATGCGCAGTTTTGGTTCATCGATCAGGCGCCATCAGCATCAACAGCAACAGGCCACGAAGGAGCAAGCGAGAGCTCGTTCAAATCTTGCAAACTCTTCGTGGGGCAGATCCCTAAAAGCGTTCAAGAGGCCACGATCCGATCCATCTTTTCGCCCTACGGTGAGATCGTGCAGCTCAACATCTTGCGGGACAGGAACACCCAAGTTTCTCGCGGTATGGTCCTTTCGGTTCTCGCTCTGGGCATGACCTCCAACCTCCCCTTCTTGTGGTCCATACTCGTGCAGGCTGCGGCTTTGTTGTGTACTCGACCAAGGAGGCGGCCGACAAGGCCATCTCCGCCCTCCACAGCGTCGTCACCATCCCACCAGTATATTCGCCTTGGCTTCCGTGGTTTTCGCTTCCCAAGGTTGACGTCTTTTCTGTTGTGCACAGCACACGAGCCCACTACAGGTGCGCTACGCCGACGAGGAGCTGCAGCAGATGGGAGGCTCCTCCGCCCACGCCCCGCCTCCAGGTACCTTTGCTTGTTTGGCCCTCGGAGCTGATGTGGTTGGCTTGTTTCTGATGATTTTCGTGATCTTGTGGTTTTTGTAGTTCCAACAGAGCACAAGCTCTTTGTCGGGAAGCTGCCGGTCACCGTGACCGACGACCTGCTGCGCCAGGTCTTTGCTCCCTACGGCAACATTGAGCGGCTCAATATTTTACGCGGTAAGGCGTCCTCGCTCTCGCCTCGTGTCAGGAGGAAACCTGACTTGTTGTTGTTATTGTTGTTGTGCGACGTGTAGGACCTGCCGACGTCAACTGCGGCTTCGTGAACTACGATAACCGAGAACAGGCGCTGAACGCCATCAAGGCGCTGAACGGGCGCGTGATGATGAAGGGGTCGGTCGAGCCCCTCGTGGTCAAGTTTGCCGATACGAAGAAGCACAAGGAAAAGAAGATGCAGCAACAGCAGCAACAGCAGTTCGGCATGCCCTCGCATCTCGTGCCACAAGGCAACCCCGCCTTGTCGTGGCAGCTCCAGATGCAACAGCAGCATCAGCAGCAGCAGCAGCAGCCGCCGCCGCCGCAACCGCTTCACGCTCTCGTGCAGCCAGCCCCGGGCTATCCAGAGGTACGGCGCCCGGCCGGCCTCCTCCTTCCCAAGCTCCACTTTGTTCAGCGCCACCCCCTGGTTGATTGTGTGTCTGTCTCTGATCTGATGTGATCTGATTCGATGTGAGCATCTGACCTGTCGTCGTTGTGTTCTTCATGTGTCTATATCCCGTCGTAATCCTCCATCGATGTCCCGGCGTCCTCTCCAAACGTGGCCTTCTCCGTCCTCCACCTCTATCCATCTTTCTATCGCACTCATCATGGCTTGTTGTTGTCGTCGTCATCATCACCACCATCACCTCTTCCTCCTGTTCTGTCGGTCCTTGGTCTGGTACAGCTCGGAGGTACCGCCGCTGTCTCGTCTCTTCTTCTTCTTCTTCTCTCTTTATGGCGATCTTTTTCTCTCTGACTGTTGGGCCTACCTGCTCGCCGCCGTTAACCGGCGAATAACTGACCGCGCGTCTGTCTCGCAGCACCATCGTTGGTACCGCCGGGCATGGACGTGAACACCTACATCAGCCAGCTCCACAACCAGATCTCAGTGTTGCAGAATGCCATCAGTGCGTACCCCTGTTTAAGCTTGGCCTCCCCCACAAGAGCTAAACCTTTTTATAACTGTTTTCAAACTCATTATTATTATTCTTTGTATTGTTTATTTTTGTTTATTTATTCTTTAAAAACGAAAATAGCAATGGCGGGGATGGCCCTCCCATGGGGCGGGACGTACCCACGGCAGCCACAACAGCAGCAGCCGATGGCCCAACCGATGCAACCACAACCGATGATGGCCCAGCCAGTCTACGCACCGGCGCCGGTGATGCAGCCGCAGCCCGTCATGGCCCAGCCACCAGCGCCCCACATGGGCTACGGGGCCCCACCCCCCGTCGTGGGCGCGCCACCATCGCCGCAGGGCGAGGGCCCACCGGGCGCCAACCTCTTCATCTACCACTTGCCGCCGCACTTCCAGGACGGCGACCTCTACTCGCACTTTGCGCCCTACGGCCAGCTCGTCAGCGCCAAGGTCTTTA
Organism: Acanthamoeba lenticulata; assembly: GCA_002179805.1. Classification (NCBI taxonomy): domain Eukaryota; phylum Discosea; order Longamoebia; family Acanthamoebidae; genus Acanthamoeba; species Acanthamoeba lenticulata. The sequence continues at coordinate 73,332 of NAVB01000045.1, read as the reverse complement.
TCGATAAGGCCACCGGCGCCAGCAAGTGCTTTGGTACGTCCCGCTGACCCTTGAATGATCGTCGTCGGCCTGCTGACGGGTCACACCGCCTTCCTCAGGGTTCGTGAGCTATGCGACGCCAGCAGCGGCCGAGCTGGCCATCCAGCAGATGAACGGGTTCCAGGTGGCCGGGAAGCGCCTCCGAGTGCAGCTCAAGCGAGCTCGCGGCACCCAGCCCTACTGACGGATGACGCAAAAAAGAATACAGTTTTTATTCTAGTTTCTTGTTCTTATGTACATCACATGGACGTCCGCGCTGGTGGTGGGGTCTCGGCAGGCCCCAGGAGCGTCTCAAAAGAGGTAGAAAGGCGGCGGTGGGGGAGGAAGAGGAAACGGAGGAACCACTCCTGTCGCTGTTGTAAAAATCAGTCTTGGCCTTCTTGGGCGGCCCCTAATAGAAATAAAATAAAATAATATAATAAATATATTAAAATACTTTTTATTTTCATAAAATTATGAAAATTATATTGATGAAAATTATGTAGCGCATTGTGAGGGACAAGGAGAGAGAGGGTGGTGGGAGCACCTCGGCGATGGGCAGCGAGGAAGGGGAGGGGCGGCAGGTCCTCCGGTTTGGCTGGGGCGAGGCTCTCGATGCACATCATCCCCCACATCACCTGGCTCGAGGGCCGTTCGAAGAAACTCTGGTGCTTGAGCTGGGCCCGCAGCAGGCGCCCGTCTTTCGTGCGCAAGAAGGGCGAGAGGGGCAACACCTCGCCCACATCGCCGAACGTCCTGCACGCCAATGAAGCTCGTGCATGAGACGATGAACGACATGGTCGTGCAGATGCCACCAGCCTTGAAGGAGCGCAAGACGCACCGGAAATGGATTCGAGCAAGGAAGGCGTGCACGTCCGTGCCAGGTATCAGCACTTGAACGATTGGCATGCCCTGGAGCTCATCCTGCGCGATTCAAGGGCGTCAGCTCGGTCTCCAGCATGAAGAAGATGCATCTCCAGGAGAGCGCGTACAGGCGGATAGCCGAGCATGTCGCAGAAGGCCTGGTTGAAGAAGGTCAGGTGGGGCAGGTTGTCTGGATTGAAGCTTGGCGAGGAGAGCGAGCTCACCGCCGCGATTGGTTTGCTGTGGCAGCAAAGGAAGGAGTGTGTTGACCACCGCTTGACACATGAGCGCAAACAATGAAAAGGTTGTGCGTTGAACGTACGTGACATCGTTAATGGCAAACGGCACGTTGCGCTGGTCTAGGCAGTAGTCGGCCAAGAAGGGGAAGTGGGTCGCCAGGTACGCCCCTACACCGGGCGATATTGGGCCCGGTTGCGCGTAGAGCGGTGTCAATGGTGCAACATGCCATGCTGACGAGGAGGATGGTGGTGATGATGATGAAAAGGAAGGCAAAGCTGATGACGATGGCGGGTCCTGAGCAAGTGCATGGAGGTTGAGCGCAATTGGGAGCATCTCCAGCGTGCGGCGCATGCCTGGCCCGACCCAACACAGGACATGTAAGCATGAGCGCAGTTGGTCAATGCATCGCGCAGCCAACATGAGCAAGTGCCGCACCGTCTTGTTCCTGGACCAGGGCCTGCTGCGTCATCGACAGCTGGGCGGCGTCGTTGTGCATGTCATCCACACTCGCCCGCATTTCGGCCAGCTCCCCGCGCAGAACGTCGAGCAGACCCCGTACCACGGCGCTTCCTCGACAGTCACGCTTGTTGCTGAACGTCATGCAAGAGACGGCATCGGGTGGTGATGGCCCCACAGTCACCGCTGGTGGTGGCACGGAAGAATGACAGCCCGTTGTCAAAGGCACCGGTGTGAACGGCCAGGAGCTCGTGAAACCTGGTTCCTCTGTGGTGTGCCAGCGAGGCATTGAGCTGTTTTCCTTGTATGAGCGTATGGGACAAAGCCGAGTGGTTGCGTACGGGGCCGTCGCGTGCAAGTCCAACCGGCATCAGAGACAGGCAAAGCCTCACCATTTACGCGGCGCGTTTGAACCTCGAGCCCTTGACCTGTTGCAGCGCGCCTCCACGCATCCATCAGGCCACCAACGTTGTGGTTTCTTGCACGTTTCTTGTTCTTCCCAACATACTTCACATTCTGGGGCAGTATTATTTTATTTCATTTTATTGTTCACTTTATTGCTGTCGGCTACTTTCGTTGTCGCCGTTCGTTGTGGCGGTAACAACTGCTGCGGCCCCCACGTTGGCTCGTCCCCAATGGCCACCTTCTTGAAGAAGAAACCCACACGTCCGGGGAAATCATCAAGCAAGGATGGCGCAGCAGAGGGGTTGCGCTCGGACTGGATGAACCTGTCCTCCTCTTCTTCCTCTTCGTCGTCGGTCCCAGCAGATGCCGCGAGGCAGCGACAGGACGAGGCTCAAGCGGCTGCCGAGGCCGATCGCAAGCGATTGCTCAACGTCAATCGTTACGCGGCTGGAGGCGGCGCACCAGCCTTCACCAAGATGAGGAAGCAGGAGCAGTCTCGGCTGGAGAAGATGCAGAACCAGACCTTCACGCGATGGGTCAACCTTCAGTTCCAGAACGCGTCCGCCGGCAGCCAGACGCCCGCCGTCGTCTTGCCCGACCTCGTGCAGGGCCTGGCCTCTGGCGACAATCTGCTGCGCCTGCTGGCCATCCTCTCCGGCAAGAACCCTCACGCCACCGCCCACGCAGCTGCCAAGTACGCCTTCTTTTATTGCATTTTATTTCATTTACTCGAATTTATTTTTTAAAATATCATTTATATAAATAGACTTTTGTTTAATAATTAATCATTCAATTCTTTTTTTGCTGCGTTGCCCGGACAGAGCGGGCGGAGCCGCGTCCCGCTTCCAGTCGCTGGAGCACGTGGAGCAGGCCTTTGCCTTCATGCGGGCCGAGGGCATCCCGCTGGTGGGCATCGGGCCGCAGGACGTCGCGCAGGGCAACCTCAAGCTCATCCTCGGCATGCTCTGGAGCGTCATCCAGCACTACCGCCTCGCCCACCTCTTTGACGCGCCCCAGGTCCAGCCTCAGGCCCAGGCCCAGGCCCAGCCTCAGGCCCAGGCTCAGGCCGAGAACACGCAGGCCGTGGCCAACGAGGTAAAGGAGGAGCCCAAGCAGCAGCAGCAGCAGCAGCGGGACGAGGAAGACCACCAGCCGAAGCAGGACAAGAAAGACAAGAAGAAGGACAAGAAGGGCAAGAAAGAGGACAAGAAGGAGAACCAAGACAAGGACAAGGACAGCAAAAAGCAGGCGTCGTCCAAGACGGTCGCGACTTCCGCGGCAGCGGTGGCGGCCACGCCAACAACGACAACCGCGACAGCGACGGTGGCGCCCGTGAGTGCCGCCGGTGCGCCGGCGGGAGCGCGAGCCCAGCCGCAGGCATCGGTGGAGCAGTCGCTGCTGGAGTGGGCGCGCGAGAAGCTGGCCGTGTCGTCATCGTCGCCGCAGCCGCAGCCGCAGACGTCGGCCGGCTCGAGCGAGCAACACCCCGCAGTGGCCGCAAGCTCGGCGCCACCGCGCGTCCACAGCGTGAAGGAGCTCTTTGCAGACGGCCGCGCCCTCCCGGCCCTCGTCAACGCCATCCACCCCGGTACACGCGTGTGTGTGTGTGTTGTGCTTGTGTCCGCGCGTGTGCGCGTGTGTGCGCTGAGCCAGAGCGATTGACGGCGCGTGTGCCCGTTGGTTGCGTGGCGCAGGCGCGGTCGACGTGAAGGCGCTCGACATCAAGCGGCCCGTCGAGAACAACAAGCTCGCGTTGCGCGCGGCTACCGAGCGGCTGGCCGTGCCGGCGCTGCTCGAAGGCGACGACCTGGCGAACGGGGCCGACGTCGACGGCCTCTCGCTCATTCTCTATCTGAGCTACCTCAAGCAGGCCGACGGCGCCCGCCAGGCCGCGTTGGCCTCTGCGCCTGCAGCGACGGAGGGGGCGGCGGCCACTCCGACCGTCACCAAGGCCGCCGTCACCGACGCCGCCCCTACGAGCCCAGCTCCGCCCGTGGTCGACGTCCCGACCGAGGTCACGCCGGTGCCCGACGCCAAGCGACCAGAGGAGCCCGTCAGGTCCGCCACTGCCGCCGCTGACGACGACGACGAGAAACCCGGCGAAGCGGCCGTGACGCCGTCCGTGGCGCCTGAGAAGGCCAGCGACGAGAAGATGAGCATCGCGGCTGCGGCGCCCGCGGTGGTTGCGCCGGCAGAAGTCAAGGAGGCGGCCGTCGCCGACGAGCAGCCCAGTGTGGCGCTGGCCTCACCGGTGGTCAATGCCGACGTTACGTCGTCGACGGCGACCGCCGCGGCGGAGACGGCAAAGGCCGCCGAGCCGGCCATCGACGCCCTCGCGGGCGAGAAGACGGCCACGACTCAGAAGACGGCGGCCGTCTCTCCGGAGGCAGCGGCCGCGCCGGTGGAGACCAGCAAGGAGGAGGAGGCCAAGGAAGAGGACAAGAGCAAGGACGAGGGCGAAGCGAAAAAGAAGAAGAAAAAGGAGAAGAAGGCGGCCAAGCAGGATGGCGAGGACGGGGACAAGAAGAAGAAAAAGACAAAGAAGGCCAAGAAGGAGAAGCCCGAGAAGAAGAAAAAGAAGAAGAAGGAGAAGGGCTTGTCGTCGTCACCGTCGTTGGCCGGCAAACAGGAGGCGGATGGCCAGCAGACGGCAGCCGAGCCGGCGCCCGCCACCACCACGACCGCCGCTGCCGCTGCCGCTGAAGAGAAGAAGCGGCTGGCGCCCCTGCCCCACTCCCGCATTCCTGGTACGGCGCGCGCTCGTCTCGACGCCGTGCGCGAATGGAAAACTGATCATCGTGCATGTCGCGGTGGTGATGGTGGCTGATGGGGATGATGACCACCAATCATGCGCGGGGGCACACAGGCGCGCCAACGGAGGACCTGTCCTACCTCGTGGGGGTACGTGGCGTCATCAAGATACTTGTTGCTTGTTGCCTTGGAGGGAGGCAGCTGCTGTGATTTGACATCTCATCCGACTGACATGTGCGCATCATCGTCCTCATGATTCAGGGGACGCGCAAGACGAAGATGTCGCTGGAGCTGGCGCCCATCCCCGAGCGCAAGAAGGCGCCCCCAAAACTAGCCGTCAACGATGCAGAGGACCCCGTCAGCGCCTTCTGGTACTCGTAGTAAGGCGTGGCCAACCAGAAAACGATTTTTTGTTATTTATTTAAAAGGCAGCTTTTTCCTATTTTATTTTGAGTTAAATAAAGAAAAAAAGCGCATCAACCCAGTCCTCCACACCATGACGATGTTCAAAGCTGTTGAGGCACGTCCGAGTAAAGGACCGTGTACCGGATGGTTTCCGTGGTGCGGGCCGGGACGACGAGGCGCCAGGCGAGGACCTGCGCGACGGCGCCCTCGTACTTGGGCTGGCAGGGCGAGACCACGTACTGGTGCCAGCGCCACAGGAGGTCCTCGACGACGACCTCTTGCTGACGCGGCCCGCTGTTCCGCAGCTCGATCTGCACCGACTCGCGGATCGTGCGCGTACGCGCGTCCACCTTGAGCTCCGTCACTCGACGCTCGCCTGCGTTGATGATGATGACGACGGAGAGGACGACGTCAAGACAAACTCAAGAGAGAGCAAAAAGGGAACAAGATACTGACCAGAGAAATCAGAGTGATGGCCAGTAACGAGGACGATCTCGTCGTTGGGGCGGGTGAAGGGGAGTGACGACTGATGGCGCAGGCTGAGGAAGGTGTCGCCCTTGACTGAGTCCAGCACGTCGATGCTGCCTGAGGGAAGCTCAACGCCCAGCCCTGCACATGTGTCCACCCAACAACGTCAATAAGCCTTGAGCGCCACAAAGATGTTCCGGCGACCTTCGAGAAGGGAGGACATACGGCGGTGGGTGGACGTGGAGTTGATCCAACGGAGGATCTTTTCGACGCTCTTGGAACCCTCCGCGGAAGAGTCCGGGTGAACTCCCTGGAACGAGCCCTTGTACCGACCTACGAACTTACGGAACTGCGTTTATGTAAGAGCAGATCATCTCAAGAAATTCTGAAAGCAGTCTGTAAGCACTACAAAGCGCCATGGTCGACGTACCAGGTTGATTTGCTCAATAGGGAAGGTGGCGTGAGTGACGCGGACCTGCTTGTCCTTGCCTGGCTCCAGAGTGATCGGGCGTGGCATGTACGTTGTGTCCTGCGTCGACACCTTGGCAGGAAGAAAAGGGAGAAGAGTCAATTAATGTGGAATGATTATCGATAAGTGTTGTTCTTTTGTACCATGGGCTTGGGCGACTTGGACTTGAAGAAACTGCCCATGCCCGCGAACTTCTTAGACTTGTTATTGACGTCGCGGTTACCGCCCTGCTGCAGTGACCCACAAGGCTTCGTATTGAGTGATGGAGTGGAGAGAGGGCAATAGGCAGGCAACATACAACGGGCGTCGAGTGAAGCTCGCCGACAAGCGCCAGAGCGGCGTCCTTGAATAACTTTCCCGAGTAGTTGCCGAGCCTGAGCAGCATCCAACGCACAGGCCCCGTCAGCCAAAACTGCAACGAGGAGTTGGTACAAGTTCAAACGTACGTGATCCAACCGTTGAACTCGGCCGTGGAGTCGGGACGCACGACCAACGAGTACTCAGCCGACCAGTTGATACCCGCAGCCTCTGTGCGTCAACCGCGTGTGAGATGTAAATGTACCATGCTTGCTGCGAGCTCGCAGAGGAGGTGCCAGGAACCATAAGTAAGCTGGGCATTGTGCGGGCCCTCCTGCAAAGTTTCGACAATACAGTGCAGTGTCGGTTCCCTGAACAGCATCATCAGTGCGAGATCGCACATGCGGTAAGACTACGCGACCACCAAGAACGGGGGGAGAGGAGGGATACCTGTTAAAGTGGGCGTGGCGCACTTCAACGCTGGCGAGGCTCGAACGCGAGACAGCCACCACAGCGCCCTCCTATTCAATAGTTCATATGCGTGCGTCAGGCGCTCATTATCGCAGAGCTCAACAGGACCAAACGAAGAGTCACGCACTTGTGTCTCAACCACGATGTCTTCCTTTTCTGCGGTCGTGTGGAGGAGCTTGCCTGTGACAACGCTTTTATCGGTGCCTTTCAGGCCCAGCGTCACCGTCTCGCCAACAGACTCGGCCAGTAGCGAGTTCCAGGACTCCACGCCGTTCTCAAACCTGGTTTGCCATGAGGGTCATTCCAGTCCGCACTCAAGGGAGTACGAACGGGGTCTGGGCATTCTTCACGTACGTGTGTTCGATGATCGAAGCCTCAGGGTCGGAGAAGGAGTGAAAGTGAAGAGAAGATGGACGGATGGACCAGGGCAAGTTATGGATCGTAGCACGACCTTGCTGCACCAGCACCGGCCTGTCCTCGCGCACGTAGATTTGACCTGCGCAGCGGGCTCAGCACCTACACCTCCTTGTAGCGCTTTGCTGCAAATACGGTACCGTTGTGGAAAATGAGGAGGCTAGTGGTGGCGTCGAAGGGCTTCTTGTCCTCTTCCTCAGGCTCTTGCACTTCCAGTTGTTCTTCCGCTTCAGTCTCCCTCTTGCTGCTTCCTTCTGGTGAAGGACGGTGAGAGCCAGCAGTTGGGTGAAAGGTGCAAAGAAACGAACCCTCGTCGTCGCTGGGGCTCTCATCTACCGATTCAGTAGAAAGGAACGAGCTCGAACTGGGCTGTTTCTTTGACTTGCTCTTAGTGCGCTTGCGGTTGGGGCCGCCTTCTCCCTCATAGAGCAGTCCATCCTCTTTTTCTTCGAGGATGTTGGGCCGCGGAGACGCCGGCTTCTTGGAGAGCATGCCAAACAGACTCATCTCTTCTACTCACTCACTTCCTTCGCTAGCTGCGGGTGAGCAAGTCGATTCAGATTAACTTTCTCGACCTGCCTTTTTGAGTGAAGGGCCAAGCAACGGAACATAGGGAATCTGAAGAATGTGGTGGTTTGATTGTTCGTGTGATGTACAAGGGAGGCAGGTTTTGTTAGGTGAGCTGCTCCAGGGAGGAGGCCAGAACGGCAGAAATCGACGGCGGCGGCGTGCCACCCTCCTTCGATGGGCTCTGTGGCGGCGTCACCACGATCGTGGGAATGCCTGCTGTCCACGGACCCCCAACCCGCGTCAGGATGGACCCCACCGCAAAACAAGAAGAAGCAGAACAGAAGAGAAGCTGACCCTTGGGTGGAGTGCAGGTGAACTCGTCCGAGTCCTCGAGCGAAGCAGGAGGCGAGAAATGGCTGCCCAACGATCCTCCATCGGGCAGCGTGGCTGCGCTCGACGCCACAGATGACGGTGGCGAGCACGACCAAGACGACGAGGAAGAAGATGATGATGATGATGAAGGCGACGACCGCAGTTCTTGGCTGTCATCTGTTCCCGTGTAGGACACGCTGATGCAACATAAAAGCGAGATGGATCAGTCCCGTAGGTATAACGAAAAGGGTCGAAACCCGAACAGGGCCGGAAGCAGTACTAGTTGATGGGCTGGAAGGTGTAACCGAGCTCAACCACGAAGCGCTCCTTGTCGGTCACGATTCCGATCTGGTCGCCGCTGTGCAGCAACATCTTACTGCTCTTTGTCATTCTCTTGCCGTTGAGAAAGGTACCATTGCCTGGTAGACAACGTCAGCGCTGAGTCAAGCGACGCAAGAGGGAAAGGAGGGTCGCGGCAACATACCACTCAAGTCGACAATCCAGTACTGCCGAGCCTCCGCTGAGTCGTTGAGCGTGCGAGCCGTGCTGCAGTGGATCTCAAAGTGAGTGCGGCTGATGCGGACCACCAGATCCGTGGGCAAATGCTCCATCATCATCCGGCCAACCACGAAGGGCTTTTCCGGGTGCCACTGTCTATACAGCGTCCGAATTCCTACGTTGGACATACCCGGCCAGTCTATGTGTAAGAGCGCACAGAACCGACTGGCAAACCGAGAGTTAACTTACCTTCGCAGCCCTTGAGCTGGAAAATTTCGTTGCGGGCAAAGAGGAGCAGCTTGTAGGCGAACTGGCACTCCTCCGAGTCGTCGTCTTCGGGTATGACATGCTGTGTATTAGGTGCCAATGAGAACCGCACTTTTGCCAGCGAGGCCACAGGCGGGCCCATAACCCTGATCGTACGGGACGCCCAACAATATCAGTCAACTATCATCCGTTTAGGCACACGGCTATGAGATCGAGCGGGCGTTCAGTACTTCTTCTCCCGTTCTGGCTCGGCCGTACGAGGTTTTTTGGAGAGAGGCTCCTTTTCCGTAGCGCGCCGGAGAAGCTTTTCGTTCTGGGGACTTGACGAGGCTGGTCGCTTTGCTCGCTGCGTGTGCTGTTCGTGTTGTCGGTCCTGCAGCACGAGCTGCTGGTAGCTGTCCAGCACACCCAGGTGGCCTGTGAAGTTGGCTAGTTCATAGATATCTACATCACCATCGTTGTTCCTGTTGGAATAATAATAGACTAAATTAAGATAGGTAATTGTTGAGACGAGAGAGGAAGTGGCAAGAAACTGTACCGATCCAGCCGCTGTCGCATCAGCTCGATGTTAGAGTCGCGCTGCACTTCGAACTCGTGCTCAAAAGCAGCCCGAAATTGCGTCCATGTTACCTTGAACGTCTATTGCGGAATACGCACAGTCAGACGGCTGATTCGAGCTGCGCGAAAAAGCGTCGGACAGCGAGTGCTACTCGTTAAGGAAGGTGGCAACCTTAGGGCCAAAGTGATGAGCCCAGAAGGCCTTGGTTTCTTCATTCTTAAGCAGGCGCAGCGCGTCGAACCCCTTGCTATCCTCGGATTGGCCCTACAGGTGGCAGAAGCGAAGCCATACAACGTTCAGTACTCTAAGTGTGAGACCGTAACCGTAGCAGCGAGAACGAGTCATGTACCTGCTTGCTCTGCTGGCTAGTAGTGATGGCCAACGAGAGGATGGGACAGAGGGTCTTGAGCTTGTCCTGATGAGCTTTGAGCTCGGAGAGGTCGGTGCTGGATCGAAACCTGGAGTGCATACGCATTAACAAGGCGACGTAATCAAGACGAAAGAAGAAGAAGAACGGAAACGTACCAAGACATCACTCGCTGTGAGAGACTCGTCGTCTTGGCCATCCTCTCAAGGGCGTTTTTGGCGTTCACCATGCTACGAAGAAACAAGAAAAAGGGCCCACGTTGAGGCTTAGCTTACATAGCGGCAAGTAGTAACCAATGAGGCAGGTTGTACCACTGCTGCAAGGCCCCTAGAACATCCTTGAGCTCCGAATTATCACAAGCGTTGTTCATGAGTAGGGGACGAATGGCTACCTCGATCAAGCTAATCGTCTCCCCTATTTTGAGCACCCACGAATCAGTGGTCTCGCTGGATGGCAAAGAGAGGCGAGATGCCAATTTAAAGTGCGTACCGAGATCCGATACTTCGTTAGATATTTCGGCATGGCTCTGCACCAATTCCCTTACATTGGATATGGTCAGGAGAAGTGGCTCGACCAGCTCCATTCGGGTGAACAATTAACGGCCAGCTGAATGTTGATTAATGACAATTATTTTTGCGGCCTGACGTTTTTCTACTTTCTGTTCTTGGAAGAAATTGCATCTTGCAGTTAATCAAAAAAAAAACACACAGTCGAAAAAAAACAAGCAAGATGGACGCCATCAAAACAGAGCACGAAGAAACAGACGATACTGTTTTTGACGCGGTTAGTGCGGATGATTCAGAAACCCTAGACGAAACTGGCCATCAAAATGAAATCCGAGGGCGGGTCCTGCGGCGAAGGGCGTTGTATCACCTGAAGGTGGGGCCCACTACGGTCATACCTCTTTTGCTTGTGCTTCACGACCCACGGCAGATAGAATTAGGTCCTGTCCAGTCGCCAGATGAAGGCGGAGGTCCGCCGGGCGCTGGTGCTGCTTCGTTCCTGCGGGTGCTTACGGCCGCTCTACGGGACGTTTTGGCCGCCTACCTCGCAGCTTCTCCCATCAACGGCCGCGTGTGGCTATCGGTGCCCCCGCCCACTTCTTCCTTCTCCGGCCATCGGGGCCTCTACTCGGTGCCCGGGCGCAGCGACCTGCGCTTCACCTACCGGTTCATGCCCACTGCCCCTCGCTACGCCGTCATGACCAAATCTATTGCCGTGGACCGTGGAAGCGGACAGCAGAAACGCCCAGCAGAGACTCACAGTCTCCACGATGCGCCACCAAAGAAGGCTAAGCAGGGAGCGGATGCCGATAGAGCGACATCCGCAACGGAGGAGGACGAGGAGGAAGAAGAAGGAAGGGTCGAGATCGCGGATCGCAGGGAACCAAGCGCGGAGGAGGAAGTCAACGAAGATGAGGAAGACGAGGATGAAGACGAGGACGGTGATGAAGACGACGAGGACGAAGAAGGACTTAGCGAAGACGAACTTCGAGAGCGACGACAGAGGAGACAAAGGAAGCAGTGGCGCGACGGCTACCGCGGGTACGCCGTCACGCCCCACACGCTCGTCGTCGAGACGTTGAGCGCCGAGGCAGCGGCGGCGATGGATGACGTGATGGAGCACACCGTGGCGGCGAACCAGATTGGCCAGAGTGGCCACAAGCTATCTCACTACTTCAACGCCACCGGCGCCACGAAGCCTGCTGGAAGGGGCAGAGGCGGCAAAAGGCGCGGCACGGGCAAAGCATCCACTACGCGCAAGTCCACCAGCAAGACACCAGCAAGGGGCGGCAGTAAAGCGACGGCCAAGAAGAGGAAGAGCAACTAGTTGCCTCGTTGGCGGTCGAGGCACTCGAGTCCCACGACGGACCGTCGATTGTCGAGGGAGCGGCCATTTCCCAGGCCGAGGAGCCGACATGGAAGAGGACGAAGGAAGAAGGGCGTCTTCCGATTCCCAGAGAAGCCACAAGAGCCTAACCTGGGCACTTGGCTTCCTGGGCCTCCCGTTCGCGGCTGGTCCCGACACATCGACCGCCCAGCCGTCCAGTGATCCCGCACTATCGGCCGGAAAGTTCCGATCTGCGTGAAAGTTCCCAAACACGTCCGTGATTGGTTTATTATTGTCATTCTTCACTCAAAGTGCCGTCTCCGTCGAATTTCGCTCTCGCGCTTCGGACTTTCCGACAGAATAAAACCTATCAGCCCACTGCGGGGTTACCGACATAAAACGGAGAAGCCACGACATAGACAAACTCACGTTCTTGCTCCTAACCGCAGTTGACCTGCTCCCCACATACACACCACCACACCACCTAGTACTCTGCCCGTAGACCCGCACTCAAGGTATGGTCTTCGAGCTGCACGTCCTTCACATACCGTTCGACGTTCGTATTAGTTTTGACCGTACTGTTTTTTCTGGGCTGCAGTTAGGCAAACAACAACCACACAATGGAAAAGCTGTCGTCATCGCCGCAGAAGCCCTCGCCCAAGTTCGAGAGCCAGCTCACAGCCCACCTCAAGCCGTTCGCCTCTGGCGAGGTGCGCCCGCGCCTGTCGCCCAAGGAATGGCACCAACTTCACGACGAGGAGCTCGAGAGCGTGAGCCTCGAGTACGCCGGTATCCACATCCACAACATTATCCGCAACCCCAGGTACGTTACCTGTGGCCCCGCATATGATATTTCTTTTGCTATTTTCTTCCGCTTATTTGAATTTACGCTCAATTTCTTTTTACCAATACTTTTTTAAACCGTCCAGTGTGCCCAAGCTGTACGAGCTGGCCCTCAAACATGAAAGCGGCACGGCGGTGACCGCGACCGGCGCTCTTGTCTGTAAGTCGGGCAAGCATACCGGCCGCTGCCCACAGGACAAGCGCATCGTCAAGGAGGCCACGTCCGAGAAGGACGTCTGGTGGGGGCCCATCAACTTCCCGCTCAGCGACCACTCTTTCATGATCAATCGGTTCGTTTTTACAAACTTCAACTTGCTTGTCTTCATCTTGTTGGACCAATGACTCACCCTGGCGTAAAATAACAACAACGTTGTACAGCGAGCGGGCGATCGACTACTTGAACACGAGGGAGCGACTCTTCGTGGTGGACGGCTACGTGGGCTGGGTGGCCGAGCACCAGCTCAAGGTGCGCGTCATCTGCGCCCGGGCCTACCACGCGCTCTTCATCAGCAACATGATGGTGCGCCCGACCGACGAGCAGTTGCTCGACTTTGGCGAGCCCGACGTCATCATCTACAACGCTGGCCAGTTCCCCGCTAACCGCTACACCGAGTACGTGTCTTCAACGGCCTTCATCACGTAGCACACATGAACTCGAACCTTATCTGACCAAACTCTTCTTCCTTGACAGGGGTGTGGCGTCGTCGACGAGCGTGTGCCTGAGCCTGGCGCGACGTGAGATGGTGATCCTCGGCACCGAGTACGCCGGCGAGATGAAAAAGGGCATCTTCACGTTCATGCACTACTTCATGCCCAAGCAGGGCGTGCTCTCGCTCCACAGCAGCGCCAACGTCGGGCCGTCGGGCGACGTGTCGCTGTTCTTCGGTCTCAGCGGAACGGGCAAGACCACGCTCTCGGCCGACCCCAAGCGCGGCCTCGTAGGCGACGACATGCACTGCTGGTATGACCGCGGCGTGTTCAACATGGAGGGCGGCTGCTACGCCAAGGCCATCGACCTCGACCCCAAGCAGGAGCCCGAGATCTTCAACGCGATCCGCTTCGGCGCTGTGCTGGAGAACGTCGTCTACGACGAGCACTCGCGCGTGGTGGACTACCACGACATCAGCATCACGGAGAACACGCGCACGGCCTACCCGATCGAGTTCATCCCCAACGCCGTCATCCCGTGCGTGGCGGGCCAGCCCAAGAACGTGATCCTCCTCACGTGCGACGCCTTTGGCGTGCTCCCGCCCATCTCCAAGCTCACCCCTGAGCAGACGGCTTACCACTTCATCACGGGCTACACGGCCAAGGTGGCCGGTACCGAGGTGGGCATCACCGAGCCCGTCTGCACCTTCTCGCCCTGCTTCTCGGCGCCGTTCCTCGTGTTCCACCCGAACGTCTACGCCGACATGCTCATCGAGAAGGTCAAGAAGCACAACGTCCACTGCTGGCTGGTCAACACGGGCTGGTCTGGCGGTGGCTACGGCGTCGGTGCCCGCATGAAGCTCAGCTGGACACGCGCCATCATCGACGCCATCCACAATGGCGAGCTCGCTGAGGCCGAGTACGAGAACTTTGATGTCTTCAACGTGAGCATCCCGAAGGCCGTGTCGGGTGTGCCCTCCGAGATCCTCAACCCCGTCAACTCGTGGAAGGACAAGGAGGCCTACAAGGTCACGCTCGAGAAGCTGGCGCGCAAGTTCGTCAACAACTTTGCCGCCTACGCCGACGGCTGCACGCCTGAGACTGTTGCCTCCGGCCCCAAGGTGTCTCAAGCCTAAGCACTTACTCAAACCCCTTCCTGTCTCGCCCTTTTTCTTCTTCTTTCCAGAGCGGAAATACAAACCACCACCATCCTTGTAAAGCTTTATGGCCTCATCCATGCGTGAGCGGGAGTATGCGATGAATCCAGCCGCGCCCAACTGTGCAGCTGCTTACAGCACCGCTGTCACCGGGGCGACAACTTAGTACCCGGTGTGCCAAAGACCTTCATCTCAATGCTTGTTGTTCCAAAGTAACAGCGGAAACCGCTTCAAGTTATATCCATGTGTATGTAAAAGGTTAGAAGTTTTAACAATCAACAAATCCCCTGTGGTGTAGTTGGCTAGCATTTCCGCCTGTCACGCGGACGACCCGGGTTCAAATCCCGGCGGGGGAGAAAATCTTTTTTTTAAACTCGTGCATCATGTTCCTTCTTGTGACACTGTCGCACATGTGCCTCGTGGCGTGGCGACGCTTGCGGCACCAGCGACAAATACGAGAAATTGCGGCCGTTCGATCCGCAGGGGATGAGGACTAACAAACACGACCGTAAAGCTACGCACTGAAGCAGCAGGGCCCAACGAATTCGTGAAGAGGCAAGAAGCGAGAAGAAACAAGCGTCGGTGGAGAAGAGGCGGAGAGAGAACCTAAGCTGGTCCGGACAACCAAGGCGACGAAAGTTTGAAGTTGCTCCTTGGCCAATACCAGACCTCATTTTTCACGCGCACCGCGCAACAGGGGAGCTGAGCGCACGGCTGCACACGCACCACCACAGAGACGGAGGAGTACGAGAAGGAGTCTCGACGCATACAAGAAAAGCGATGTCGTCAGCAACAACAGCCGTCGGCAGGGCCACCGACAAGCCGACCCTGCGGGCTGTCATGGAGGAAACCTTCGAGACACAGAGCCGAGCGCGCCTGAGCCAGCTGCTTTCAGAAAGCCGCAAGATGCATCGACGCAGCATCTCGCTGAGTTACTCGCAGGGGGGCGGGCTTGAGGGCCTGCTCCTGGCGTGCGAGGTGGCCGAGCAGGTTATGGCGAACCTGCACAGCTTTGCGGGCCCTGTATGCACCGCGCCCGTGCCTGCTCGCCTGCCTCTTGTCGGGGTCGAGGGAGCCGAAAGCGGAGCCGAGTGGGAGAGAGTGAAGGAGGAATTCACCAAGAACGAAACGCGACAAAAGAACGAAGCGAAGGCGGAGGAAGAGCAGAAGACGAGCGGGGAGGAAGGAGGAAGAGCGCCTCATGCGCGGCGACACACACGAAGCTTGTCCGACAGCGGCATGGTCGTGGTGCTGCAGATGGCCAATGCCAACCAGCGCGCGGCCGACCGGCGACGAGCGCAGTGGGAGAAAAAGAAAAAGGCCCAAGAACAGGTGCTCGAAAAGCAGCTCAACATGGACGAGGAGACGCGGCTGGCCGAGGAACGACGACGCGAGGAGGAGCGGCGCGAGCGGGAGCGCAAGGAGCAAGAGGCGCTGGTCGCCCGCAACGAACGCCTCCTGCGGCTCTTTGTGCGCGAGGACGTGGCCAAGCCAGCGCGCGATGGCGCGGCGACGGAGATGCTGCGCCAAAAGAGCGAAAGCGAACGCGTTTTGACCATCAACGAGCGAAAGCGGAGCGAGGAGAGCGGCGACAAGACGCCTCGTGAGCGACGGCAGCAGCAGCAACAACAGCAGCGAGACGTCGAGAGCACGGCCGAGAGCGGAGCAGAGGACGAGTACCTCAGGACGCTGCGCAGCGGCAGCGACATCGAGTCGGCGGAGGAGGTGCATCTCGGCATCGAAGAGTGGGAGCGGCATGATGAGGAAGAGGAGGATGAAGGCGAACTGTGGGGGGAGGAAGCGACCACCAAGGACGGGGAGAAGAAGAAGATGAAGCTGATGAGGCTGAAGAAGATCAAGCCCAAGATCATCAGCGGACGCAAACGAAGCCGACGCGACTCGAGGGACAACAGCAAGGAGAAGGACAAGGAGAAGGACAAGAAGAAGAGCGGCCCCAAACAGCTCCTTCTGCTCCAGTCGTCGCCCAACTGAGCTCAAAAAATACTATTTAATTGAATAAAAAGAATTGCAAATAGAAAAAGATGGCTTTATTTATTTATTTATTTATTCTTTTAGCAATTTGGAGCGCGTTCAGGAGGAAAGGCCCTTGAGCTGGGCAGCGAGATCGTCCAGGTCGAGGGTGTCGTCGGTCTGCACGATGTCGCCGGCCTTGACCTCCACCTTAGCCGCATCGAACGATCGCACCAGACCCTCGGGCAGCACTTCCTCCTGCTTTTGCTGTTGCTGCTTGGGCTGCGTCTCTTCTTCCTCGTCGTCGTCCACGAGCGTGATCCCCCACTGACCCCCGCCCGCGCGATTGCACTCACGTCAGCACTGCTGCGACTGACGCACGACATGCGAAGCGCCGCGCACCTCGTTGGTCTCGTGCTTGGGCTTGGCGGTCTCGTCGGCGTCCTTCTTGGGCTCGACCTTGGGGGCGGCGGCGAGCCGGGCCTTGTACTCGTGCTGCCGCGTCACGCAGTCCGCATTGTCGCACTCCGCGTTGGGCTTCATGGCGTAGCGGGGGAAGTAGTCCGTCATCGCGCTGTAGCCCAGGTAGTACGACACCTCGCCGAACCCGAGCAGATACCTACGTGCGCGCGCGTTGAGCGCTCCTCGAGCGAGGAGGAAGAGAAAAGAGGGGGGGGGGCGAGATCACGCACTTGAGGGTGTTCTGGACGAGCATGGCGGCCACGGCGCCCATGGTGGTCGGGAGCGACGCAGCGCAAACGCCCTCGCGCTTGAGCGACTTCTCGTTGATCCCGCTGGCGACCAGCAGCGGTGGTGCGCACTGTGTTCGAATGTGCAAATGAATACGCCCGTGAACAAGAATAACAATAACAATAAAAAGGAATGCAAACCTCGTAGCAGGCGGTCTCGCCGGGGATGATGAACTGGATGTGGCCCGAGACGGCGTCCTCTGACACGCCCGACTCCATCCACGGCTGGGCCAGTTGCATGCAGGCCTGTGCTAGGTCGTCCGCGCGCGCGCGGCGGGGTCAGCGTCGAAGTCGTTAAGGTGCAAGAACGCAGAAGGAGAGGAGGGACCTTGTTGACGGCGACACGGGCCTCGAAGTTGTCGACGCAGCCGAGGACGAGATCGACCGGCCGACCGGCCTTGCCGCCCCCAGAGATGCGGCCGAGGAAGTGAGCCCAGTTGTCGATGGATGTGATGTCGTAGGTGTGAGCTTCAAACTCCACGTCTGGGTTGATGTCTCGTAGCGTTTCCTCGGCCGCTGCGGTCTTGGTCATGCCCGCTTGGTCGGGACGGAAGAAGAGCCTGTTGCAACATGCAGGATAAGTTTTAATTGAGAAGAAGACAAGAGAACAGAGGAAGTACCTGTTCATGTTGGCGATCTCCACTTTGTCGTAGTCGAACATAAGGAGCTTACCGATGCCGCAGCGGGTCAGCATCTCAGCGGCCACGCTGCCCACGCCTCCCATGCCGACCACAATCACGCTGAAGTCACGGATGCGAGCATAGTTCTCTACAATGCCCATCCTCTTGAGGGCCATGAGGCGACTGTAGGGGTTGGAGTCAACCACCTCGGCGCTCATCTCCTCAATCTTCTGCCTACGCCCATTTGCCCTCTTCTTTACATCCTCGAGTTCGGCCCGAACCACAGCCAATTCGGCCTCCAATTTGGTGATGGTGCGCCTTTGCTCTTCGACTTGCTGGGCTTCCATGACTTGGTGGCAGAAGAACAACGAACCAGAACAGGTAAAAGAAATAACGAGTTGTCAAGTGAAAAGCTGAAAGAAAAGTAGAGTCGGGAAAACAATCTTGTCTCATCAATGATGCAGCGAAGGGCGGTGCAGGCGACTGCTGGCCGCTCGCTTCTGGCGCGAAGTTCGACCTCCGCGGTCCAGGCTAGCGTTCTTCTGCCGCAAGAACAGAGGAGGGCTTACGCCAAGCCCGGCAAGGGTGGTGCTGCTGCCGCTGAACGGCCCAAGAGAGAATGTGCGTCTTCCCCTTCAAGAACTTCATGGCCAATCATCGCACATTTTATCATTCTTCATATTGTATCATATTGTAAATGCAACTGCTTAAATCTCCTTTCAATTGATTTATTTGATTTTCAGATAAGGGCGATGAATTTGTTGACGAAATGCTGGAGGCATACGGCCTGACGGTGCCGACGTGGGACGACGTCCCGGACTGGGTGTGGAAGACGGAAGTCGGTTCGTGACCGCTATCTCCCGCCTCAGTTTTTCCGCTCCAGCGCCAACAATGGCGCCGGGCGAAGCTGAGGCTGTCTACGCTTCCTTTCTCACCCTTTGTTGCGTGGTTGTGGTGCGTTGCGTCCAGAGCTGAAGAGCCCTAAGCACCTTCATCCGCTTTCTGGACCGCTGTTCTGGAAGAAGATGAACCGGCGCCGCATCAAGCAGTTCAACGAGGACCGTACCTGGGGTGCCGTGGAGGGCAAGTGGAAGCTGGGTGAATAGAAGCGAGATCTCTTGGTTGTGGTCTCTTGTGGCTCAAGTGATGAGCGGGAGCCGAGTTGGTTTTTTGGGTCAAGCCTTCTCTCCTGAATTGGCGAAAACAACAAGAAGAACATGTGTGTGAGATGACCATGAAAGGACAAGGTTTTTCAGTTAGGCTTCCTATGTTGTTGCCTTTTGCCAACACGCCCAGCAGGGTCGCCGTAGCACAAGGCTGACAGAGCACTTCTTTGAACGGCCTCGTCGTAATCAGCGATGGTATCTTGGCCTCGGGCCAGTCGAAACGGCGAGCCATTGGGTGAGCGTTCAAGCTTTATCAAAGGTGCGCAGGCATAGGCGGGCACATCAGGCTTGTCGTTTCTGCGAGTAGCCAGTCAAGACCCCACGTAGCGTCTTTAAAAGCTGTCCCAAGGCAGCACAGGCCACCGCTCATTGGCTGTAACTGGGCTAGTTCCGAAGCTAATGCGGCGCGGAGATGGCTGACCAGTGGGAAATACGATGACCTACATTAACCGCTGAGATTTCGTATAACATATCTTTTGCCGCGCTGCACGGTAGCCGACACGGAAATCCCCGACGACAACGCTGGTCACACGTGTAGGCTCGGGCACCCTGCCTTGCTGCAAGGCCCTCCCACACACCAGACCGACCATTGGGGGTGAAGGCTGCCAGTCGTCCTGCTACATAACCCGTCAGCACAACCGCTTGCTAGACTCACTCCCTTTCCTTCTTTCCCGCCGAGCGCACAAAAACCAGACCACCACCCAACCTCCGATAGAGAGGCACGCCCAAGTTAGACACAGCCACAGCTGTGTCATCACCAGCAAAACCCCCTTTGTTAGCAATCTCGCTCAGCCCGCGTCATCATGTTGGCGCCTATCTTCATCAAGAGCAAGGAAGAGGCCTTGCCCGACATCCGAGACTGGTACTTTTTCCTTCAATCAACAGACACACCTTTTTGTTTGATGTGTGTCTGGTGGGTAGCTGTTGTCTGTTGTTGGTGTCGAGGCTTTTCTGTCGAGGACGTAAAGCCCGAGTACGGATACATCATCTGTCCCCTTTTCTGTTCAAGTTTTTACTGCCCGACCGTTCTTAGTTTGCCCACCCGGTGAGGCGCCAATTATCCTCTACTTCCATTAACATACAGCCAGGCTAAGCTGATCCGGTGATCTAGGACTGTCATCCTCAAGTTGATATTGTTCTTCATCCCTTCGTCTTCTTCGTTCTTTGGCGTCGTTCTTTGGTGTCTGTTGTTGTTGTTGTTCAGTCAAAGGCAGCGTCTTCTTGTGACTCGACCAGAAGTACATCCTGGTCTGACGCAACATCCACACAACGTGACATCCACAGGCTCCTGAGCGCCTTCCGCGAGAAGAAGGGCTACTTTGTGCCAAAGCGAGAGGTCTTTGGCGCCTACGCCGACTTTTGTAAAACCAACCACTACGAATCCACAACCCCAGCCTCCTTTGGCAAGTTTCTCAAGAAGGTGCCTCTCTCCTCCTCGCCACACCAAGGCCAACACATTCATCTCCTCCTCCCCCAAAGCGCCCCCAAACTGCGTGTTTTGTCGCTTTTCGTCGTTGCTGGGCGGTCACTCTCTATTTGGCGGAACCGGAAACCACCTGGTATCCGACTTTTTAAAATTGCGCCAATCCAGAGCGTTTCGATCTCGATTGTCCGAAAGTGGTTATCGGACAATAAGGAAATTTCCTCCTGGAAGACGATGTGTGACTCCGGGTTGTTGTGTTGTGCCTCCCCCAAATGTGCGTGTGTTTGGATCATCCCCGACTTGGAGACCACAACTCTCTGACACTTTCCGCTGGGCCTTGTGCCCGCCACGCCCTGACAGGTCTTCCCCGGCGTGGAGACCCGTAGGCTCATCCGGAACAATGAACAGGCCATGTACTACTACAACCTCACTTCGACATCGGCCCCGGCCTCGTCCAGGCGCTGGACCACCGTGCCGCAGCAGCAGCAACAACATGGGGAGTCGTCTCCGCCGTTGACCGGCCCGCCGGCGTCGCTGTCGGCCTCGTCCCCGGCCTCGATGTTTTCCACGGCCGGAAGCTCGGCCATGATGTCGAGCTTCACGCATGAGAACGTGGCCGCCTCGTCCTCTGGCGGCCGTCGCCGTCGGCGCACGGCGTCGCTTCAGCGGGAGCAAGAAGCGACTATGTCGGCGGAGCCTGTCGAGGGCGACCGCCTGTTCAGCTCCGACGAAGGGCAGCTGCCCTATCGGCCCAAGGCCTCCCGTGCACGTTCGCCGGCGTCGCCGTCACGGTCGATGTTTAGCAGCTTTTCGGCGGCATCGTCGTCGGCCCTGCCGAGCACGCCCACCTTCCACTCGCCCTCACTGACCTCGCCGTCGGCATCATCATCGTCGTCCACCTGGTCCTCGCTGAGCCAGCGTCCCCACGAGACCGACCACTTCCGCGACTTGGCCGATGCCAGCCTGCGGCGCATCAAGGAGGAGCGCAAGGCCTCGTCTTCGTCGTCTTCTTCATCGTCGATGAGGAATCTCACTCCGCTGCCCTCATTCAAGCTCGAGCAGTGGCAACAGCAACAGCAGCAACAACAGCAGCAACAACCGAGCCCCTACGCCTATTATCACCACCTGATGGCGCAGGACCCGGCCGCCGCTGCGTCGATCGCCGCTGCGGCCGCCGCGCTGCAGATGCCGGCCGGAATGCACGGCTATGAGGCCGCGCGGGCCGGCGGCATGGTCGACTACCTCTACCCGCTCATGGCCGCCGCTGCGCTGCCCCACTCGGCCATGGCGCTCGCCGCGGCCCACCACCACCAGCATTACCTGAGCCACCAGCATCAGCTCCAGTTCCAGCACCAGCCGGTGATGGCCTCGTCTTCTTCCTCGTCGTCGGCCTACCACGCACTGGCGCCGCTGGCCCCGTCTGTTGCCGTTTCGTCATCGACAATCACGCCCTCCTCGTCTGGGACATCGTCCTACAGCGTGCCGCCTCTCTCGGCCTCGTCCCCGCTGGTCTTCACCGCGACGTCGACCACGACGACCGCCACGGCGACGTCAGCCTCGTCCTTGCCGCTCTTCTCGCGCCACTCGCTCCCGGCCTTCAGCGCCGCGAGCAGCGAGGAGAGCGACTTCCCCGCCCAGCAGCAGCAGCGGACGACGAGCAGCCACAAGCGGTGGCGCGACGAGAAGGAGCAATCGCGCCAGTCGTCCCGCGGCCGGCGCCAGCCCGCCGCCAGCAGTAGCGACGAGGACGGTGGCGACGATGACGACAAGCCGCAGCCGCCCATCAAGGACGAGCCCCACGACTACACGGACACCTACCGCACGTCCCCACCGAAGGAGTCCCAAGGACACAGCAGCGGAGATCCCAAGCGCAAGAAGTCCCGCCTGGACTTTATTTTGAATTAGCCAACGGCCGATAAAGCTTCATATTAAAATCTAGATCCCCGAGGCTCCACTGTTTTTCTCCTTGTATGGTCTGTTGATCGAGAGCCGGATCTCAAGCTCTATTCGGGATTTACCTCACCTAGGTGAGGTTTCGCCCAAGCCTGGGGCCCACAACATGGCTAGCGGGAATTCCCGTATGCGTCATCAGCACAAAGATGTACATCACCATCGACGTGCCGTCTCTCCTAGGTGTGAGCCGCAATAAGCGCTGCTGGCGTGCATTTCGGTTTATCTATTTGGAGCAGAGAGGCTGCCGTCGAGGAGGCTCACTCAGCATTCATCATTTTCTAGCACTTAAATTTTAATTTATTTTTTCTTTCTTGCCTGCCTTTTTTCTTGCAGGAGAGCAGCAGTTGCAGAATAAAAATGCGAAGGCTCTTGGTGCGCCCGGGCGTACTGCGGGCATCCCCCTCTTCTGCCCAACAAGGCACTCGACGTGTGCTGTGCACTGCACCATGGGCAGGTGCAAGAAGCGCTACGTGCAAAGGGGCTTCGTTGGCCCTTCTGTTGCCCCACACCAGCGCAGCCCCCCTCCTTGCCCAGCGGCACCACGCTGGGCACGGACACCACCACCATGGCGGCCACGGTGACAATCCTTTAGCTTTCCTTCGCCGGTGGTGGCGCAAGGGCAAGCACGCCCGGCATGAGGACAAAGAAGAAGAGGCGCACGACCACGCAGGCAGCACCGCGGTGGGACAAGTAGAAAAGCGCCGTCTGGAGGAGCGAAGCCAAGAGGCGCTCGAGTCCCAGCGTCTGTCGCGCGTGGTGACGTGGGCAGGCTTGGGAGCCAACATCGCGCTGTTCCTAGCGAAAGCTGCGGCCGCACATGTACGTTTACAAGCCTCTCCCAACAAGAAGTTGTTGCTTCTGAAGCTTCAATCCTGACGTCAGCTTGTGGGGCGGGGGGAATCAAGTATGGCGGCTCAGAGGCGATGTTGGCAGACGCGCTGCACACCCTTTCGGATGGCCTCTCCGACGGCGTGACACTATGGGCCATCCACATGAGTGCTCGCCCGCATTCGCCCGTACGGCTCGCCGAGGCTTTCATTAGTGGCAGTGGCGCTCAACCCCACACGTGGTCGGGGCGGGACTGCAGGCCTATCCATACGGGCGGGGCAAGTTCGAGACCGTGGGCACGTTCCTCGTGGCGTGTTCGCTCATCTCCTCCGGCTTTGGCATTGCCTACCACGCCGTCGACGAGGTCTTGTATTGTTCTTATTGTTGCCCCCCCTCCCTCCCCCCAAGTCCCATCCAACACTACACCCAGCCAGCTGATGCCAGTCCGCCCATTGTAGGTCCTCGCCGGGCACGAGCGAGCCATCCCGACCGATCTTGCGCTCTATGGCGCCATTGGCTCCATTCTCACAAAGGAGGTCCGTCCCGACTTGTCCTATGCCCGCGTGCCCGGAGCTGGCGCTTGAGGCTCGATCCTGATGCGCGCGGTTCCTCAGGTGCTGTATCAAGTGACTATGGTGGTGGCGCGGCGAGCCAACTCCAGCTTGCTCAAGGCCAACGCGTGGCATCATCGATCGGACGCCCTGTCGTCGATCATCGCCCTGTTTGGCATTGCAGCAGCCCAAGCAGGCCAATCGCCTTACTGGGATCCCGTGGCTGCTGCCGCCGTGTCGGCCATGATCGTACGCGCTTGGCATTCTCCTCTCTTCCCTTCTTCTCTCTTCTCTCTCGCCTTTGTCTCGCTCGCCGAGCAGCCACTTGACCAGAGATTGGCCCTCCAGGTACGGATGGGGTGGACCATGGTGCGGCAGAGCGTGGCTGAGCTCACCGACGCCGCCAAGGGCAACCAAGACGATGTGGCCGACGTGCGGTACCTGGTGCATCGAGTCCCCGGGGTTCAGGAGTGTAGTGGCGTGCGCGTTCGGCGCATGGGTCCCTACAGCGTGGCTGATATTCGAGTCTTGTTGAGTGCGAGCGCACGCGACGTCGACGAAGCACTGGCCATCCAAGAGCGCGTGCGGAGCGAAGTGCTGCAGCACATGCCCACGCTACGTGAGGTCACCATCGAACTTGCGCCGCCATCCCACCCATCGGACGACATTCAGGCACAGAAATAAAAAACAAATCGTCGAAAAAAATTCAAGGCATTTTATGTTAAACCACATCCAGGAAGAGGAGAGCTACAACGTGGCGGTGCCGCACAGAACTGAAAGGCAACGCGAAGGTAAGGCTCAGATCTTCTTTGCCAGCAAGAATGGGCAACGTGACCTCTGCACCTGCTGGCATTAGCCCCCTCACGTCATCCTCTGCCCCTACCCCCAGCGCGGGCCTGCCCCTTGGGGAAGACGCTCTTTCTCAACAGCAGCAGTCTCTGTTTCGGCCCTATCAACCAAAGACTCCACTCAATCTGCTCGCCAAGGGGCGGGCCGATGGGCTGCCTCTGGCGCGACTGAGCGTGGAGGGCGACCTGGTGGACCTGTGCGCCCGCCTCACCATCACTCAAGTCTTTGTCAACAACGATACAACCTCTGCCGACAACGGCGAAGCAGGAGGGCTCGAATGCATCTACACGTTCCCCGTGGAGGACCTGACCTCTGGCGTGGCGACGTATTCCTGTCCGCTGGTGGTGTGCGGCGTCGAGGTCGAGATAAGCGGCACCCGAGTCGTTGCTGAAGTGCAGCCCAAGCAAGACGCCATGAATACATACGGTAATGTGACACTGCACATTTCGGTGTGGTCCTTTGGGTGATCACCTGACTCTGGGCGCCGTGATGCATTGCAGATGACGCCATTAGCAGCGGACACGGCGCCTATCTCGTGGAGAAGGTGCAGGGCGTGGGCTACCGCATGTCCATTGGCAACCTTCCGCCAGGCCAGACCGCCACCAGTAAGCCGCCGGCTACAAAGCCTCCACTTATTGGTTGAGTGCTCAAGTGGCTGACTGGCCATCATCGTTGCTTTGGAATTGTCATTGTGTACAGTCACTTTGCGGTGCGTGCAACAGCTCACGCCTCTGGTCAGCGGCGACCTCCAGTTTGCGATGAGCCACGGGCTTGTGCCGGCGAGCTGCAGCGACTTCTCTCTGGCGCTCGACATTTGCCAGACGAGCCCTGGCGGAATCAAGAGCGTGACGTGCCCGACTCATCCCGAGTGCAAAATTGTTCTCGGTCTGCGCCACACACACACACACACCATCTCGACCATCATGATCACCATCTCCGCGTTCTGCGCAGGCTGCTCACCCGGTTTGGTGGTTGTGTGTACAGATGGTGGTCGGGCCAAAGCGTACATGAGTTCCACGAGACCGTTGCGTGACGATGTGGTGTTCGAAGTCAGCCCTCACTCGCCTCACGAACCAAATGCGTTGGTCGAGATCTATGCTTCCCCAAGCCGCGGACAGAACAAACATGAAGGTGCACTACGGCCGCGCAAAGAGATCATCATCGTCATCGTATTCGTTGAATGGTGATGAAAAAGCCTTGCTGAACGAACATGAGGTAACTAACCACCATATCAGACTTGACGCATCCTCAAGCGGCCATGATGACGTTTCATCCGCGCTGGGAGGTCGATCCTGATGCCATCAAGCACCGAACCGAGCTCATCTTTCTGGTCGACAGGTAAAGCCTTGACCAGAGTTTAGTTTAAGACCGAGCCTTTTCGCCTGACTAAGCTTGGGAACCTGTTGAACAACGCCAGGTCGGGAAGCATGTCAGGCGCGCAGATGGACATCGCCAAAGCGACGCTGCAGCTCTTCCTGCGGAGTTTGCCCGAAGGCGTTCGGTAAGTCCCATCCGCCTTCAAGGCCTCAATCACACTTGACGCTCACCACCACCCAATCAATGTTGTTGTCGGTTCCTCCAAAGGTTCAACATCTTCAGCTTTGGCAGCCTCTTCTCGAGCCTGTTCGACACGAGCGTGTTGTACGATGAACACAGTCTTGAGCACGCGCAGGCACATGTCCAGGACATGAGCGCAGACATGGGCGGCACTGTCCTCCTCCCGCCTCTGCAGCAGATCCTCCGCCAGCCCGAGCACAAGGGCTTCTCCCGCCAGATCTTCCTGTACCTCTCTTCCCCCCCTCCTCTGATTCGAATCAAAAGGCCTGGTCTGAGTCCCACCCATCACGCGCCCAGGTTGACCGATGGCGAAGTGAATAACGCCGAGCAAGTCATCCAGCTGGTCCGCGAGCAGGGCGGCACCACCCGGATCTTCACCTGTGCCATTGGCAACGCGGCTGATAAGAACATGCTTCAAGGTGCCTACAGTCACGATTTTCTCAGCTTTTTTCCAGGGCTTGGTCGCTGACGAGACGATCTATCGTGGGGGGAATCGCACAGAGCTGGCGTTGTGCGGACGAGGCGCGATGGAGTTTGTGAGCGACGTGGCGTGTATGAAGGCGCAGGTGATGCGGCAGCTGCAAAAGGCGCTCGAGCCCACGATGACCATCACCAAGCTTCGTCTCCTCTCGCGGGACGGCTCAGACAAGCACTGGCGCTGCACCTCGTCCGCCATCCGTCCCATCTTTTCTGGTGCGTGCCTGAGTCCATAGAAACCTCACGTGAGCCGCTGTGCTGACCTCGCTCTCCTGCATGCAGGAGAAAGGCTGGTCCTCTACGCGTTTTCCAGGCGCCAAAGCAAGTGGTCGGCCGAGCACGAGCTGGTCAAGGCCGAGCTGACGGGCGTGGGTCCAACCGGCGAGGAATTGGTGTTTGAGCTCCTGATCGATGCCGACCACACGACCACCGGGTGCACGCTACACCAGCTGGCCGCCATTTCGCGCATCAGGTGGGTCGTTGCCGCCCGCTTCTTCTTCTTCTTCTTCTTCTTCCTGAACATCGTCAATCTCGCTTTCCGCCAGCGGTTTGAAGGGCCACGACACGAAGCGCTGCAAGGAGCTCGGCCTGGCCTACTCGCTGGCCACCTCGCAGACCTCCTTCGTGGCGGTCGAGGAGCGAGATCGCGCCACCCTCGGTACTTTTTTTATCAATTACGGACGCCTTGCGCACTCCCTTGTGTCAAGTCGTTAAGTTCCGCCGACATATCGTGAATTGCAGGTACGATGCGCAAGTACGAGGAGCACGGAGCGGCCGGCAAGAAGAGGAACTGGTCGACCACGACCCACAGCCTCCCCAGCATCACGGCTACCTCGTGCGTGTCAATGCTCTGGCTCCTTTCAAGCCCGTCCTGTGCGTGAGGTCAAACGTCACCACGTGGACTCACGCACAGATTGGGGGGGGGGGCGGTGATTTGCAGGAGCGTGTGTCGGCAGCAGGACGACGCTTTGGATCTGATCGCAAAGCATGTGCGAGAGATTAAAGCCCTCTCGGCCTCCATTGGGGCTGAGTTGGAACTGCAGTCATGCATGCTGGATAGAATCGATTCGGCTGAGCCCCTGGTAGCGCAGGTATGCACAGCCAGAGGCTACCAGGCTTCCCCCTCCCCAGCAAGGTCTTTTGTGCATTAAAAAAGCTTGGCGTCAGCCTCAGACTCTCTATTCTCTCTTCCACAGACGGAGTTGATCGAGGCGTCGCGCTTTAGGCAGTCCGCAAAGAGTACGCGACTTCCCCCTGTCAGTTGTTCATACTTGGCCCAAATCTAATGATGATGATGATGACGCAAATTGTTGCCTCCTTCTTCTTCCAAGGCATGAATTGGGGACTGGGCTCGTTCTTTTCCGGGCTCGCGGCTGCGGTTACGTCACCATTCAACCAGTCATCTGTTCCCAAGACCTCGTCTTCTTCATCCTCGTCCTCTTCATCGTCGTCATCAACGTCGCCATTGACCTCACAATCGTTGTCAGCGCAAGATTCAGCAAAGACTGGCGCGGACAGTGCCACTTTGGAAAGGCTGGTGATGTTGCAGCGGGCAGACGGCACCTGGACCCTCGCGGCCATGGAGGGCTTCCTCAAGGTCTCCTTGCCTCTGCCCGCCCTGCTTGCCAGAATGAATGACGTACGTCCCTGAACTCTGACACGTGTTCCATTTCTTCGTGCTGATGCACTTTTCTTGTCATTTCGTTGTCATAGTCGCAGCAGGAGAAGGCGGTGCTCGTGTGGGCGACGTTGGTGGCCCTGGCGGTGCTGGAGCGCGTGTTTAGCAACAAGCGCGACGAGTGGCGCTTGCTGGCGCAAAAGGCCACGTTGTGGCTCAAGCGCTCCCTCGAGTCGTCGGCTCTCAGTCAGCTCTCTGCCATCAGCATGGCCATGGACCTCCCCGACCAACTCGAGTGATCTTATTTTTTATCTGTTTATTTTTATTTATTTTGAATAAAACAATAGTTTATGTTTTGTTTTTAAACTGGAACAAAAGCTGGAACAGGTAAAGCCAATCCTGTGCTTTGTCTTATTAAAATCTAGATCATCCATGCCAATGGTTGCCTTCATTTCGCATGGACTTGTAAGGCACAGAAAGGCAGGCATCCGAAGTTGTGTGCTTGGAGCACACGACATGAACAGCCAAAGCCTTTTCGTCGTAGGCAATGAATCTAGGCATAGAGACAGCAGAAGAGCGCGACAGGAAGAAACCGATGACCACCTTTGCGGTGCTGGATGATCGGAGCTGCTCTGGTCGGTTCTGTGACGGCGGACTACTACCCGACTGGGTGCTGGGGGATCGCGACCTACCCGCCCCCGACGGGCGTCATGTTCCAGAGTGTAGCAGTCGGAAACCAAGATTATGCCTGCGGCTTGCAGGACAATGGCTTCCCCGAATGCTGGGGCAGCGGTTTACTTAAGTAGATCTGCGGGAGGCATCGTACGTTTCTGGGGAAATGGCTCTAGCCCGGTGCTCAACCAGATACCGCCCTACCAGTTCAAGCAGGTGGCCGTGGGAACCGACTACGCATGTGGTCTCTACCTTCCAACGCCGTCCCCCTGGCCGTCGATCTCGCCGACGAACTCGCCGACGCCTTCGCGCACAGCCACCCCCTCGCCGACACCCACGAGCTCGCCTACCCCTTCACCGACTGTCTCAATCTCGCCTACCCCGTCCGCCACCATCACGCCTTCGCGCACAGCCACCCCCTCGGCGACACCCACGAGCTCGCCTACCCTTTCACCGACTGTCTCGAGCTCCCCGTTAGCCACCATCACGCCATCGGTGACACCATCGCCTTGGCCTTCGTCGGCGCCGGGCGTGGTCGTTGTGCCGCTGGCAGGCAATTCCTCGGCCAGCTTCAACGACGGGCAACCTGCCGTTGACCTCTCCTCGGCCGCGTCCTCTGCTGGAGCCGACAACGCCACGACGTCGCCCGGCCCGGTGTTGTCCATGCGCTCGAGTCTGCAGTCGATCCAAGTGGGCGACATGGTCGGGCGAGCGCGGAACACGCCACAGACCAACATGACCACCTACTTCGTTGCCCTCACCAGCGCTAGCTCCACCACAGGAGCGGCATCAGTTCAGCAGGCCATGGTGGTTGAGGTGTTTGACGTAGCCCTCGTCGACGGCGTGCTTCTGCCCATCGATCACAATTGCTGGAGTCCAACAGCGGCTCGGCCCCGTCGTGCGAACTGGTGCTCACGTTCCCTCCTTTCCGCCATTCGCTTGAGTACGACCCGAGCATCAGCCTCGGCCTGCTCCTGGGCCAGGATGGCGACGGCGGCACTCGCGGCGGATCGCTGGATGTGGGCCTTGTTGTGGGCGTCGTGGTGAGCGTGAGCGTGGCATTGGTGATGGTAGCCGCAGCCGCGGCGGTGGACTCGTGCTGGTGAGGCACAAACGAAAGCGGAGGACTCGAGTGCTTCGCAACTCGCTGCAGTTTGCAGGCGAGCTGTAACCGATTTGAAGACCACCTTATGCTTTTCGACCGAAAAGTTCTTTTGTATGATACGCGTATGCTGCAGCATGATTGGACTCGCACCTCACGTTAGAGGGATACGGGCATGGTGGTCGTTGGAAGCAGTGGTTGTTGGATACGGCCATACTGCGCAGAAAGCACCGCTTCCCATCCGAACAGCGAAGTTAAGCTGCGCCAGGCGGTGTTAGTACTGGGGTGGGCGACCACCCGGGAATCCACCGTGTCGTATCCTCCTCTTCTTTTTGTTCTTTTCGAGGCTTCGTCCAGCGTATGCTCTGCTCTGCTCTGGTTTTTGTTCGTTCCTTTTTGCATTCATCTCACCTCACATGTGAATCCACACGGCAAGTGCTGTTACGTTGTGTTTGTATTTGATGCCAGCGCAATAGGCTTGGTGGCTGTGATACTCGACTTGCAGCTCCGACTTTTGAGCGATATGACCGCATGGTTCCACTTGCCTTGCTGCTTGGGGTCACTTCTCATGGCCGCCACTTGGTCATCCGTCAGACCCGTATTCCAGTCATAGGCCGGGCCGATGAACTTTTTGTTCAGGAGCGACATGACGCACCACTCTGGCTGCAGGTTGCACACGGTCGACGCAAACATCTCGCCATAGGCCACCACGTTGAGCTGTACGATGTGGTACAAGAAGCGCAGAAGAGTGGTCGAGTAGCGCTCCACGTGTTCGCGCTTGAACAGCATTTTGTCAGCCGGTGGATGCCATGTCGTCTTCTTGCTGTGAGGCCAGTGCTTAGGCAGAGGGTAGTAGTGGGCGATGTAGTCTGCTTGCCGACACATTGGCGTTAGAAAAAAATAAAAACAAAAACAAAAACAACGAAATAACAAAAATAACGAAAGGGGTACAGACCAGCGCCATTGTTACTGTGGGCGTCGAGGAAGTCAGTCACGTCACCAAAGTACATCGCATCCTGTTCAACTACCCACATGAACAGGTCTCCCTGCCTCCCGTGGCTTCTCATTCGCCCAAAGGACGCGCTTCGTGAATAAGAAGCACAGATGAGTGTTGTGGGTGGGGGGGGGGAACTTACCCGTGATAGGGCACGACTGGGGAAGAAGGAGCCCAGAGGTCTGGTCGGCATTGCCTGGCCCACAGCATAATGGATGCGTCGTGGAACCAGAAGCTGGGCGTGGGGTCATTAAGGATGTAGGTCGCAGTGGTGAGCATGGCCTTGACGGCGGCCGTGTCATAGAGGAACACGCCCAGGTTGGGCTGCTCGCGCTGAAGCTCTTCCAGCGAGGCGA
Source organism: Acanthamoeba lenticulata (assembly GCA_002179805.1). NCBI lineage: Eukaryota > Discosea > Longamoebia > Acanthamoebidae > Acanthamoeba > Acanthamoeba lenticulata. Next base: position 42,137 of record NAVB01000045.1, on the reverse strand, counting down.
GCCGTTCTGGGCTCGTGTTGTTGCCCACGTCGTGAAGCAGCCACACGTCGTAATGGTCCTGGAGATGGAGGTCGGTGGCGTATTTGGCCAGAGAAGCGCGCAAGGGCTGTCCTGGGTGCACCCCCCGAGTTCCCAGGTAAGGGGAGAAAACGACAACATGTAAGGAGGAGGAGAAGAAGAAGAAGAAGACCTGCGTGATTTCGCCACAAGAGCGAATGATGAGGACTTGGCGGAGGGTGGAGCTGAGCTGGCACACATTCGCGGACCCACCAGGGGTAGGCTCAGCCCGCACCAGCCGCATCACGCCGGCAGGCGTGCGGGTAATCATTAGAGCTCCCAAGTACTTGTCTCCACCAATATACGCGAAGCAAATCCACCACAAGAAAAGGAGGCAGCATGCCCCTACAACACCGAACCTGAGCTTGCGTACGTTGTGCATCAGAAGCAGACTAGCTGGCAAAAGCCATAGCCCCCCGACGCGTGAGTTGCAGCGCGTCGGAGCTTTCTAACCCTTTACTATAATCACCTTGCCCCGGTTGGTGCAACCCGAATACGTTTGTTACGCGTGACCCATTAACAAACTCCGAGCTAAATGAAGTAAGGCTCCGGCAAAAAAGAACAAAGGTGGCCAAGACACAGCTTTTATGTCCACCCGTGAACAAAAGCAAGGCGGCCGTAAACAAAAAGAAGCAAGCGGCTGCTCCTTAGGCAAACCGGGCCAGCGTGGCCTTGGCGGCCTGCGCGCGCGGGTGGGCGTCGCCAAAGGTCTGCGCGTAGATCCCGGCGGTGCGCTCGAGGCACTGGCGGGCCTCGGCGCGCTTGCCCTGCGCCGCGAAGAACTCGCCCAGGTTGGCCAGCGCTTGCCCGACGTCCGGGTGGGCGGGCCCAAAGATCTTCTCGTAGATCTCCAGCGCGCGGCGGTAGAGCTTCTCGGCCTGCTCGTTGTTGCCCGTGGTGAAGTAGAGCACGGCCAAGTCGTTGGACGTCACCGCCACGTCGGCGTGCACCGGCCCGAGGAGGTCCTCGTAGATGTCGAGCGCACGCCGGTAGAGCGGGATGGCCTCGTCGTAGCGCTTGAGGAACTGATAGCACCCGGCGATGTTGGTCAACGAGCCTGTCCACGACACACGTAATGGTGATGAGGATGATGAGCATCTCGAGGACGACACGGGCGGCTGGCGACGTACTGGCGACGTCCATGTGGCGCGACCCGAAGGCGGTCTCACAGATCTGGAGGGCCTGCTCGAACAGCGGCAGCGCGCGCGTGTACTGGCCCATGTCCTGGTACAGCGATCCGATGTTGCTGCATTTTCCCATTTTTGTAAATAAATTATTATTATTCTGTATATTTGGCAATTATTGGGATAAGACAAAGAAAGAGAGGGCGTACTTGAGGGACTGGGCGTAGTCCGGGTGGTGCACGCCGATGACGCGCTCGCGGATGGAGAGGGCGCGCTGGTAAAGCGGCTCGGCCTTGTCGTACTTGTCCTGCCGCGCGTACAGCACCTGCGCGTGTGTGTGCGTTTAGACCAAAGCGGTCAATTGAGACACGTGTAAAAAGGGGAAAGGAGCCGAACGGCAAAGTCGTTGAGGGTGAGGGCCAGCTCCGGGTGGGAGTCGCCCAGCAGGCGCTCGCGGATGGCGAGCGTCTTGGTGTACAGGGCCTCGGCCTCGTCGTACTTGCCGGCCTCCTGCGCCAGGCCCGCCATCGAGTTGAACGTCCTGCGCGTCGTCGTCAGATCGTTGGGTCAGTCGGTCATACAGTGAAGGGGCATCGCTGCGCCGGGAGGAGCCGCGTACTGGGCGACGGACGGATGGACGGGCCCGTAGACGCTCTCGTAGATGGCGAGCGCCCGCGCGTAGATCGGGTGGGCTTCGTCGTAGCGCGACTGGTCCATGTACAGCCCACCCAGGTTGGCCAGCGACATCGCCACTGTGACGATGTCCATGTCGTCAATAAAAACAACTTGTTTTCGTGGTAGGCCCCCAGAGCGGCGGCCAGGCGAGGCCAGGAGAGGAGAAGCCGCGCACCGTCAGGGTGGTTGGGCCCGAAGAGGGTCTCGCGCATGGAAATAGCGCGCAGAAGGTAGTCCTCGGCCTCGCGGAAGCGGCCCATGTCCTGGTTCAGACAGCCCACTGGGATGTTGCGCGTGGGACCATGTGAGGAATAGCTGCGGCGCACCGGGTGTGACTGTGTGTGTGCGTACGCGAGTTGAAGCTCTGCGCAATGTCCGCGTGGACTTCGCCAAAGATTTTCTGGCGGACGCGCAGCGCCCTGATGTAGAGCGGCTCCGCCTTATCGTACAAGCCCTGCCCGAGAGAGAGCACACCATCAAACGTTATTGGCATTTGAACCACGCTGTCGCATTCTCCACATTCTGCCCGGAGGAAAGGGCGTCAAACCTGGTGGCGGTAGAGGATGGCCAAACTGTTGACGGACGAGGCGAACTCGGGATTCTCGGGTCCGAGCGTCTTCTCGCGAATCTTCATCGCGCGCTCGTAAAGCGGCGCCGCCAGTGCATATTTGCCGCTGTCGGATGGGGACCAGCAGCAGTCAGCCGTCAGAACGCTGACGACAACCACGACGGCGATCTGAGGGAGACGTACCGGAGGCGGTAGAGATAGCCAAGGGCGTCGAGCTTGCTGGCCACCTCAGAGTGCCACGGGTCGAGCTGGTAGATCTGCTCCGTGATCTCGAGCGCGCGCTTGAGGTAGGTCTCGGCGTTGAGGAAAGCGCCGATGTCCTGTTGGGGTGCCCCGCCACACGGAAGTCAGGCCACACACCGCACAGACGAGAGGTCTGCCTTTGCAACTCGGCTCGAGCGGCCGCACCTGCAGGAAATTGCCGGCCGAGGTCAGGATCGCGGCCAGCTCGGTGGGCGTCGGACGGGCCTCGGCCTCGAAGCGGGCCAAACGGTCGGTGAAGTAGGCCTCCGGGTCCGTGTGCTTGGCCGCCTGCTGCCAGTACTGATACAAGTCGAACCGGTACTCGTCGGCCGACAGCAGCTTGAACATCTCCAGCTCTGTGCGCACAGTATGTCGCAGAAGGTCAGCACACACGCCGAAATGAGCCAACTGGCGCGGGTTCGAGCGGCGCAGCACCGGTGATGCAGGCGGCGAGGCCCTCGAAGTCCTGGCTGGCCATGAGCTGGTAGGGCACCTCTTCGCAGCGCCGGCTCTCGGGGACGCCCGCCTCGGCCCTGCTCATCGCGAGCGTCACCATCACCATCGCCAGTCCAGCAGCCGGGACAAGACAGACGACGTCGTAGACGAGGGACGCACCGGTCAAAGTAGGTGATGATGCGGCGGCGGTAGTGGTTGTAGCGGTTCTGCGGGCGCAGATAGCGCGCCTCGACGGCCTGCCGCATGTAGTCGTGGAAGAACGTGAGGAAGCCCGACCGGCTCACCAGCGACTCTTCCTGCACGCAGTCCCGAGCAGCAACACCACCATCAAGAGTGAGATCAAGGTGGGCAAAGTAGGGACTCGAAGGTGTGGGCGTGGACGTGCCAGGGCCAGATGCAGCGGCGACCAGAGCGAGTGCGGAATGCCAAGAATGTCGAGAAGCTCGCTCTCCGTGAGGCCGCGGCGGCTGACCCAGATCAGCGACATGATGTCGCCCACGAGGCCCTGCAGCGACTTGCCGCCTGAGCTCAAGCAGGCCACACACACGGGGTGCAGGTCAGCGTCCGACACGTCAGCTCTGATGATGACGATGGGAGCGATCGTTCTCGTACTGGTGCCGGCGTGCTTGGTCTCAAAGTCGCCCTCCAGCCGGGAGAAGACCAGGTTGAACAGCTCCGGCGGCGTGTTGGCCGTGAGATAGTGGCTGATCTTGGCGTCCAGCGCCTCGAACGAGCCAAACACCCTGCCAAGCAGAATGATGATAAAGTCAGCGTGATGAGCGCCTTGACGGCCAATGCAGGAATTCAAGCTATGCAACGCTGACGACGTACCGCATCTCCTCGAGCAAGGTGCGGAGGAAGAGCGGGTTCTGGCACTGCGGGGCCTTGATGATGCGGGCCAGCTGGGCCGCGTTGAGGGACTTGCCGTAGAGGGCCATGTACTCCTGGACCAGCGCCTGGCGCTCGGTCTCGTTGAGCGGCTCCACCTGGAGCGTGTGCCAGCCGCGCTGCTGGATGGTGCTCATGCAGCGACCGGGCAGGGTCGACACGACCACCTGCACGCCGTTCGGGTACTCGCGCGGCAGCCAGCCCAGCTCGTGCACCTCGCCCTGTGTGAAAGAGCATACCACGCATTCCACAAAAAACATAAGCACGTGCCCCAGCAAGCAAGAAGCATCCAAAGAATGCGAGATCGTACCTTGCCTCCGTCCTCAAGCTGGTTGAGAGCGTCGAGAACGAGGACGAGGCCGCCCCGCTTGGCCGCCTCGGTGAGCCAGTCGGGGAGGGCGTCGATGAGCGAACGCAGGTCGGTCGGGATCTCGTCCGGCACGCCGTAAAAGTCCTTGATCTCGCCCATGATCCGCCGCAGGAGGCCCGCCAGGTCGGTGCTCTGCGCCGTGCTCCCGATGTAGTGCGTCAGCACGAGCCGCTCGGACTTGTGACGCTCCACATAGCCCAGCGCCCAGTTGCACACCAGCGCGCTCTTGCCCGATCCGCTCTCGCCTGCAAGCAAGAGACAGACAGACACAAACACACGAGCTCTCCCAGGTCAGGCCTCGCGTCATCGTCTCGAGATGATGAACGACATACCGCAGATGACGAGCGGCTTGGACGGGTGGGTGGCCAAGTGCTTGTCAATGCGCTCAAAGTAGTGGCCTCGCCCGACGTAGACCCGCGCGCGGCTGGCCGCAAAGGCTTCATGCGCTGCCCGCTCGCGCTGGAGCGGCGTGGGCGCCTCGCGCCTCGGGAAGTCCTGGTCGATGGCTGCCTCAAGCGCCTCCACCATCTTAAGCGCCATTTCGGACGGCCTGTCCCCGTCCACCTCCACGATTAGTCATGGGGCGCGTGCGAGCTCAGCCGGTCGGCCTTCACGTACGTCTTGTAGGGCGCGACGCGAGCGCCGGCGCTCTTGATCTCGTCCTTGAGGCGGTCGAGCTTGGACTTGAGCTTAAGGTCGCGTTCGTCGAGACCCTTGATGGGAGTGCCGGGCTGGCGGAAGTAAAACAGGCAGCGGTCCATCGCGCGGTCGGTCGAGTCGTTGAGCAGCGCGTGCCGGATCTCGAGCTCGGTGATGCTCCGGTCGCGGTAGTTGGCGATCCACGGGAAGTTGGGCGTCGCGCGCTCGTACGTCCTCCGCAGGAGCTCGTCGCTGCACTGCTCGTCGGGCTGAGCCCAGCCGTAACGCTCGCCCAGCATGCACACAAAGTAGGGCCGGCACAGGTCGACTGCAGCGTTCGGCCGCGTCATGCGTGAGTCGTCATGGACCATTGGGGCGTAATGAGGGCGGGGCGTACTCTCGCGGAGACAGATGTTGATGGTGTCGCCGGCCTGGGACTGGTCCTCGGTGATGCCCCAACGCAGATCGACCTGCGTGAGGAAGACGCCGCGCTCGCTGCAGAACTTGCGGAGCCGCGGGAAGGCCCACTTCATGAGCTCCTCACGCTCCATCTCCATGTCCCTGCGCAGATCAACAACAAGATAAGCATTGCGGTCAGGGCTGTGCGCTGCGTGGCCGCCGGTCAGTTGGGCGGACCTAAAGGTGGATGAGATGAACACGCGGACGTTGCGGCTGTTGGACTGGGTCGGCTGCGGCCGCGGCCGCGACGCCGTGCCCGAGGCGGCGGCCTGGGGGCCCTCGAGGTAGACGCCGCCATAGCCGCCCCACACGTTCATCCTGGTGGTCGCAGCGTTCATCAACAACGAGAACAACAACAACAACAGCAGCAGCTTTGTCGACAGGCAAGTGGGGCCGCACGTGTAGGAAGAGGACACGAAGGCTTCGACTCGCAGCCCGTCGTCGTCGTCGTTATTGACGGCGGCGGCAGAGGCGGCGGACTGTAAGGCGTAGGTCATGTCCCGCGCGGGCGAGGCCGAGTAGCCGCTAGGCGTGTTGAGGCGGATGTTGATGCTGACGTCAGCACCATCGCCACCAGCATCGCCACCAGCCGCCGCTGCAAGCTCGTCGAGCCGGCGGATGGCCTGCTCGGCCTGGAGGTAGCCCAGCGCGACGAGCTCCTGCAGCTTGGCCAGCTCTTGGACCAGCTCGGGGTCCGCCGAGGCTTGGAACTGAGCCATCCGGAGGCCCAGGACGGCCTGCATCAGGTCATGGGCTTGGACTTGGGCAGCGGCAGGAGAGTCGAACGAGGCATCCACCTGCCCGTAAGACTGCTGGAGCTGTTGGGTCTGCGCCGTCATGCCGCGACGCGCGACGATCGTGGGGAGGATGCAGTTCCTGGAGCGGAGAGAGGCGTGGCCGTCAGACAAGAACGACGACGACGATGAAGAAGGTGATGGTGATAAAGACGACGAGGAGGAAGAAGGCCGACGTTGACGCACATCATCGATAGACCACCCGCGAGGGGCTTGCGCACGGCCAGACCGCTCGACGATGCGCGTTGTTGTAATTCTGGCCCGACAGGCATCACTGTCGGGCCAGCATTCAGGGTGTTGGCGGCGTTGATGGGCTTCCGCACGTTCAGGCCTGCATACGCGCTCTGTTGCTTGGGGGCGTGATGATCGCCTGCGTTTGGGATTAAAAAGATAATTTTCAAAAGTCAGTTATGACATGATAAATGAGGAATTCGTGGAATGCGCAATCGGCAGAGAACAAACCTGATGGAGCGGACATGGGCTTTCGAGCGCTGAGGCCCGCATGGGCTGCTTGCTGGGTCATCTGGGTCGGCGGCATCGCGGTGTTGCTCATGCCCGACATTGGCGGCTCGGTTGCTGACGGGGCGGCCATGGGCTTTCGAGCGCTGAGGCCCGCGAAGGCGGGCTGCTGGGCCATCACCGTCGGCGGCATCGCGGTGTTGCTCATGCCCAACATTGGTGGCTCGGCTGTGGACGACGTAAACACACCACAAACACATTTCGTCAGGTTTCAGAAACTTTTCATGAACATGCTGATGCACAGAACAGCAGCGCCCGCTGGTGCAGAGTTGAAATTTCGGGTTTGTGAGTGTCGTGACGCCACGTGTTGTGGTCGTACGTGTCGGGTTCAGGTCCAACAAGGACGCCTGAGGGGCCGACATGGGCCTATGCGCATCCAGTCCGCGGGCGCGTCTCTTTTGCATCGTCGTACGAACAAAGCAAAATGACGCAAAAACAACAAAAGCACAGAACTTTGTCCCCCGACCCGAGATTGCATTTTCACTAAACGCAGAATGAAGTGAAACAGATAGAGCCCTAGAGGGTGAAGTACCTGCCACGGGCGGGGTCGCGCCCCAGGAACCTAAGGAGAGGGCGTTGACAACGTCGTTGAACACATCTGTACCAACGCCACAAAAAAATGGCCCAGTCAGAAACAGCACCACCAAAGTGGGGAGAAGACAGTGGCTCTGCCTTGCTGCTGGTGCGCTGCTGGTTCGCCAGAAGGAGGAACCCGCATGGGTTTGCGCGCGATCAACCCGCCCACAGCGAGGCGTGCTGAAGCCATAGTTGCGTTGGTTGTGGTGCAGGCTGGTTTGCAGCGGTGGGCCGAAACCGAAATTTGTGGTGCAGTTTCGCTGAACTCATCCAAACCTTTTTGCTTGGCGAGAGTTAGTACCTTGCTGGTGGAGGAGAGACGCCTGGAGGGGCTTGTGCGCGCTTATTCTCTCCGGCTGGGCAGTAACAACAGGGGTATCTGGCGTTGGTGGCCCCAACCACAACATGCACACAAGGGCATGAGTCAGGACAACCACAAGGAGGACGAGAGCTCATAGCGCAAGACCTGGCAGCACCAGCACGGCTGGTGCCCTCATGGGCTTGCGCACAGTCAAGCCTTCAAATTCCATCCTCTACCAACGTTCTGGCTCTCTCCCTTCTTCTTCCCTGGGGTTGGTTGTTGTGCTTTTCTCGCTCTCTCGCAGTTCACTTAAAATAAAATAAAGAGGACCTCACCTTCACCACCCAACGCCTGTAGGCTTGCGCTAGCCTTCATGGGCTTGCGGGCCGCGAGCCCAGCAAAGCTAAGCCTGTTCATGTTGAGTGTAACTTTTCGTTTTTCAAAAGGTTACTTTTTGTGCCGTATTTATTTTATGCTATTATTTTCAGTTAATTTGTACAAAATACACAGACGGACTTGGGGCTGCCTCACCATCCTTCCTGCTGGCCCCGAACCTGGAGATCAGTGCCCCAACAGACTGGCGCGGCTTAGCGCTCGTGGTTGTCGTCGACGATCCTCCAGGCTGCTGCGGCGGCGGCGGCACGTCGGCGAACTGCGTGCGGCTGATGCCTGCGGGCTTGTGCGCCATCCGCAGCCCTGACGACGCCGGCCGGAAGCCGCCGTAGTCTACCCTGGCCGGCGGAGGCGGCGGAGGCGCCTCGTAGGGAGCGGCAGCAGAAGCTGCGGCGGCGGCGGGGGCGCAGGAAGCGCACGAGGCGCAGGGCCCGCGACCCAGGGCAGCCGGCGCGTCCTCGCGCGGGGGCACGGGCGGTGGGGCGGAAGCCTCGGCAGCGTGCGTGCGGCGTGCAATGGCCTCGAGCAGTTGCTGCTGTAGGCGGTCCATCGAAAATCCGCTCTGCTGTTGATGCTGCTGAGCCTGGCGTTGGTTGCCGGCCGAGGCGTCGCGCGCAGTCTGCTGGCGCAGCTTGGCAAGCGAGTTGCCCGAGCTGCCTGAATTGGCCGCCGGCGGAGGCGGGGGAGGCGGAGGTGCGCCGCTGGCCGAAGCCTGAACTTCGACATCGGCAGCGGCTGGGGGCGGGACCCGCTGACGCAGCTTGAGCAGCGACTCGCTCGGGTTGGGCACCACGGCCTTGGCCGCCGGTGGAGGCGGAGGCGGCGGGGGCGCGGCGGTGCCGATCGGCGCTGGGGCCGCAGAGCCGGCGGTGGACGAGCCTCCTGGTGAGGTCCGCTGGTGAGTCTTGACGGTGGCCGCCGGTGGCGGCGGAGGCGGCGCGGGTGACGCTGAGGTCGATGACCACGACGATGATGAGGACGAGGTCGAAGCAACGGCGGAGGAAGCCTGGAGCAGCTGTGCCTGGAGGCTCTGGAGCTGCGCCTTCCACTGCTGCTCGTGCGCACCAAAGGTGAGCCGCAGGGTGTTGATCTCGGCCTGGAGTGCCACCAGCGTGCGGCTCTTCTCGCGGAGCTCTTCCTCGAACGTGCAGCTGACGGCCTGCAACACAAGACATACGTGGTGTGTCAGCGCCATTGCGACATCAACACACAAGGCATGAGCTTAGGGGGAGGTTGGACCTGTGCTCTGACAAACTCTTGCTCTCTCTGCTTGAGCGCTTCGCTGAGGCTGCGCACCTCGGCCTGGCTGGCGGCAAGATCCTGGTCGCGCCGGCTGAGCTCGTCCTTGTGGCTGCGTGTCGTGCTCTGCATTGTCGGGTCACGTTTTAAGTGAGCCACACGATGACCTCGCAGATGAACGACAACAACAACGAATATGGGCTCACCTGCGCAGAGGCGAGCTCGTCGGTCTTGCGGGCGAGCTCCTCCTCCAGCTGAGGCCGGGCAGCACTGAGCTCCTTCAGCAGGTTGGACTTGTGCATGAGCTCCTCCTCAACGCAGCTTGTCTTGGCCTGTTTATCCATCCCGGCCCCAAGCATGTCAGCTCAACGTCGCCCAAAGCGGGGGAGAGCGATCAAGGCTGGGTCGACCTTGGCCGAGGCCAGGAGCGAAGCGTGCTCCTTGATCTGCTCCTCGAGCCGCATGACGGTCAGCTGTGGATGACCAACAATACCCGTCGTCAGCACATGACCATCACCAACAAGATTGGCCGACACGAAGGCGGAGGGCAGGCCACGCACCCGAGCGCCAGCCAGTTTGTCGTCCTTCCGGCGAAGCTTCTCCCACCAGCCCTGCGACTCGGTCTGAGGGAATGGATTCGTCCGTCAATGAAGGCACGGCCAAGGAGTGGAAGAGGAGAGGTGAACGAACCCGAACAGCGCTGAGCTGGTCCGATCGCTCCCTGAGCTCGTGTTCGAGGCTCTGCACCACAGCCTGGTCCCACGATGAATGAGGATGAGCGCTTGAGCAAACAAGCAAGCAATATGAACTTGAAAGGCTGCAGCTGTTTACCTTGGTCGCGGTGAAGAGGCTCTCTTTCTCGGCGAGTCGATCCTCGAGGCTCTGTACGGCCAGACGCGAACTGGCGAGCTTCTCGTCCCGTGCGCTGAGCTCGTCCTTCAGCCCACTCGCCTCCTCCTGTGCGGCGGCGAAGCGCTGAGACTGCTCCTCAAGCTCGGCCTCTAGGCGCTGCGCGACAGCCTTGGTGGAAGCCAGGATCGCCTCCTGGGACTTGAGCTCGGCCTCCAACGCGCTGGCGGCGGCGAGGCGCTCGTCCTTGCGTCGGAGCTCCTCCTCCAGGCTCTCCACCGTGGCCTTGGTCGAGGCGAGGACAACGTCCCGCTCCTGCAGTTCCATCACGAGACGGGCCACTTCGGCGTGACGCGCGACAAGCTCGTCTGTCTTGTTCTTGAGCTCGACTTCGAGGCTATGCACGACGTCCTTGGTCGAGGCCAGAATAGCGTCCTTGGTCTTGAGCTCAGCCTCGAGCGTCTGCACGACCGCCTGCAGGAAAACGAAGACAGAAGCGATCAGGGGATGACTACCAAGAGGACGAGAACGAGGACGAGGACGAAGGGTACCTTGGTCGCGGTGAGAACCGTGTTCTTCTCCTGCAGTTCCTGCTCATGCTGGGTTGCCTCAGCTTTCCGCTCAGCGAGCTCGTCCGTCTTGTGCTTGAGCTCGACTTCGAAAGCTTGCACGACGGCCTGCAGGCGCTCACAAGAAATCAGAAAATCAGAAAAATGATAACGATGATGATAATTTGACAATCATGATGGTGATGTACCTTGGTGGAGGCAAGAATCGTGTCCTTCTCCTGCAGGAGCTTCTCGAGCCGGGTCACCTCAGCCTTACGCTCGGCGAGCTCGCCCAGCTTGTGCTTGAGCTCGGCTTCGAGAGCCTCCACCACGGTCTGCGCAGCCATCGAGAGTCAGGTGCGGCTGCACATCAAGCAGAACGAACAAAAGGGCTCTCGACCTTGGTCGCGGCCAAAAGCTTAGCCTGTTCATCGAGCTGGGCCTGCAGCCTCTGCGTCTCGGCCTTGCTGGACTCGAGCCGGTTGTCCTTTTGCTTGAGCTCCTCCTCGAGGCTTTCCACGACGGCCTTGGTGTCGGCCAGGATTCGGGTCTTCTCGGCAATCTCGAACTCGAGGCCCTGCACCGTGGCCTGCATGGACACAAGGCTGCTGTCCCTCTCCTGTGCCTCTTCCTCGAGCCGCTGCACCGTCGCCTGCGGCCAGCCCACCGGTTATTATGTTACATCTTCATCGCACTGCTCGACAGCGCGCGGACTGGCTATACCTTGGTCGAGGCGAGCAGACCGGCCTTCTCGTTGAGCTCCAACTCGAGCGAGCTCACCACCGCCTACGCGACTTGTCAGTTCACCTGAACGGCCTTTGGGCCAAATGAGCCCGCATACCTTGGTGGAGGTGAGGATCTCGTGCTGCTGCTTGACCTCAGCCTGGAGGCTCAGCGTGGCCCCCTGCACCACAGACATCAGGTGAGCCGACCACCACGACCCGCCTTTACGTGCAATGCTGGGGTGGGGACGCACCTTGCTGGCGTCGAGCATCTGGCTCGTTTGCCTGAGCTCCTCCTGCATCCTCTGCGCCTCGGCCTGGCTGGCCTTGAGGCTCTTGTCCTTGTGCTTGAGCTCTTCCTCGAGGCCGAACATCATTTCCTGTAATCCAACCGTTTGGAGTGAGACGCCAAGTTCGCAGACAATCGCGATGAAGCGGCAAACCTTGGTCGCGGCAAGGACTTGATCCTTGGCCTTGAGCTCCTCCTCGAGGGCCTGCATCGCGGTCCTAGTCGCGGCGAAGCTTTGATCCTTCTCCTTGAGAGCGTCGACCAGGCGTTGGTCCTTCTCCTTGAGCTGCTGCTCCAGGCTCACCATCGTCACCTGGTCCGCGACCGAGTGAGCCTCGCAGGCCAACGCGTTGTGGACAAAGACGGGGCGGCGAACCTTGGTCGAGGCGAGGACTTGGTTTTGGGCCTTGAGCTCCTCCTCAAGGGCACCCATCGCGGTCCTGGTCGCGGCAACGCTCCGGTCTTTTTCCTTAATGGCCTCTTCCAGGCACTGCAGCTTGGCCTTGCTTCGCGGCTCCTCCGTCGCAACCTGCCGGCCGCAAGGCGGAAAGACCATGTCAGTGCCTGGCCTCTATCCACCCTTCACCACTCGCGGAAGAAACCTTGCTGGTGAGCGCGTTGAGGTCGTCCTGCAGGTTGCGGACCACCAGCTGCGTGGCGGCGTAAAGCTCGTCCTTGCCCTTGAGGTCCTCCTCGAGGCTGCGAATCTTGGCCTTTTGCCACCTGTCCTCTTCCTTTTGCGCCGGAGCCGCTGTCCCATCCTCAGCAACGCGTTGATGAAGGTGAGGATGGTCCTGGTTGTGGTGCGTCATCAGCTGGCTCTCGAGGCGTCGAATGCGCTCGTGCATCCACTCGGCGGTCGGGTTGGCTTTGGAGGAGACGAGTGAGCGCAGCACGCGCAGCGTTTCCTCAAGCTCGCTCTCGAGCAGCCGCATGCGGGCCTCCAGGCGAACCTGCTCCTCCGACGGCACCATGCACGCTGCCGGGAAGTCGGCCTTGCTGTTGTTGTGCGCATTTTTATCGGCTTCCTGGAGAGCGCGAGCGCGCTCGAGCTCCTTCTCCTTCTCGCGCTCGGCGGCCTCTGCGGCGGCCGATTCGCGTGCAGCCCGCTCGCGTTCCTCGCGTTCGAGCGCGGCCCGTGTGGCCATGGCGGCACGCTCCTCCTCGGCCGCGCGTGCGGCCCGGGCGGCGCGCTCCTTCTTCTCCTTTTCGTCGCGAAGTGTCTCGTAGGTGCGCTTGGCCTGGCGCCTGCGCCAGTTGGCCTGCACCATGAGGGCGGCCTTCTGTTGGGCCTCCTGGAGGCGCTTGGCGGCGCGCATGCGGGCCCTCAGCTGCGACAAAGCCCAAATCAGGTCAGGCAAATGGCATCGTCGAGGTTGGTCAAAGGGCGAGATTCGAACCTCGAGCCACTGCAGCCGGGCGCGGTGGGCCCGGAAGGCGGCGCTGATCTTCGTGGCGGCAGCCCGCTTGCGCAAGAACTGTTGCCGGTCGCGATGCAACCGCAGCGCCTGCTCGGACCACGACCTGGTGAGTACCGTTCCATGGCGCCGGATGGACAGTGGATCGGTCCCAGGCCCGGGGCAAGTACCCGGTGGATGAGGTGCGCGTAGCCTCCGAGGACGACGCGCCGCGCGCTGTCGAGCAAGGCAAACTGGCCGTCCTTCATGAGGACTTTGGTCTGGCCGGCGTAGTAGTGGCCAAGGATGAGCAGGCCCTTGTTCTCCTCGACCAGCGCAGTGAGGAGGATCCTGGTCGTGTATGATCGTGTGCGCTTGTGTGAGCCGATGGGAGCGGAAAGGACTAGAGAGGTGAGGAAGACGTTGGCGGGTGGCACGCACTGGCACGGCTTGGTGTAGTTCCCGCTGTGCGGTTTGAGGAACTTGGTGCGCTGGGTGAGCGCGTGGTAGTTGAACCAGAACGACTGATAGGTCTCGCGAATGGGGAACCCCGACTTGCTGCAAGGTAACCAGATCGATCACAAGAGCTCGGGTGATGAGCGCACGTTGTGAAGAACAAGTCTACACAGAGGAGAAGAGCTCGCAGTACCGAATCCGGATGGTCTCCATCATGCCGGCGTAGGTCAGCTGATGGTAGACCAGCGCGGCGTCGAAGCACCGCTGGATTTTGAGCGTATTGGGCTTGATGCATCGGATGAAGTGGGGCTCGGTCTGGCTCAGCAGCGTCATCAGCGAGCGCAATTGCATCTGCGTTGGGCCACGCGAGGACGAGAGACTTGCCTTGTCAGTACTGCGACTGGAGAACGATCATGCCACACTCGAGAAAGCGGTGTGGCGTACCCGGAAAGAAAGGGCGATGGTCTTGGGGCCGCCGCGAAGCGTGCGCGGGGTGCTGAGGTCCTCAGGGAACAGCTTGCGGAGGAGCGCGATGCTCGAGCTCTGGAAGCAGCTGATGATGGAAGCGCCCAGCGGGTCCCGGTTCTTCTCCAAGAAGCCCGCGATTTGATACGACACGTCGCCCGCGTAGTGCTTGACCGTGAAGCAGGGCGCGCGGCGCGCGGGCGTCTCAAAGTGGGGCTGCTTCTTGTGGACCTCGGTCACCTTGGCCAGGAAGCTCTCATCGGAGCCCTTGGGGAACCGGGCCTCTTCGTCGAGCAGGGGCAGGATGCCGGGCGGCGTGACCTGTTCACGCAATGACGATGAGCAATTGGCGGAGGCGCGAGAGGCGGGGCAGGTGAGTAGAGGTACGGCTTCGAGCAGGTCGATGCACTTTTGGTTGTCGTTGAACGTAATCGACTCCCACTTCAGGCCCTCGCGCTCGTACTCCTTCTGCTCGTACGTGAAGACGTGGCGATTGAAGTGCTGCTGGAGGGTCTCGTTGGTGAAGTTGATGCACAGCTGCTCGAAGCTGTTCGTCTGCACGAGAATAACAAGTCAGCATGGAGCCTCAAGTTGGGACGAAGCTGCAGCCAAGAGACGTACGGCAAAGTTCTCGAAGCCAAAAATGTCGAGAATGCCGATGAAGGGATTGGCCTCGCAGAAGGTGCCCTTGATGCGATTGTTGATCTGCTGCACGAGCCAGTTGAACAGCCGGCCGTAGACGACCTTGGCGAGCGTATCCCGCGCATCGACGGCCTGCACGGTACCCAAGTGTGAGGATCACAAGCGAAGGACGGAAGCCATCGCGGGATTGGTGCTCACCTCGGCGGGCTTGAGGAGCATGGTCATCTGCTCGGTGCCGACCTTGATCGAGCGGGTCAGCAGAGCGTCCTTGAGCACAGCGGGCAGGACTCCGAGCAGGTTGCCGGTCGTTTCAACCCCTGGGACCGTACGACGTCAGGAAATTGGTCCAAAAAATGTACGACCAGGAGGGAAAAGGGAGCAACGTACAGGATTCGTCCTCGATCAGCGTGCGGTCCTTGCCGCTGATGAAGTTGATGTTGCCCAGGCTGAGAATCCCGGCAAGGATCGAGTACACGCTCTTCATGTCATAATCGGCGATGCCGAGGCCCACCATTGCGTCCTGACCCGGGTTCATCGCACGAAGTGCGTGAGATTGATTGGCCAGACAAGACCGCGCACAAGCAAGTCCGTACCTTCACGCGGGCCCAGTCGAGCTTGTCGTCAACGTTGGGTAGCGTGTAGACGCCGCTTTGGTTCAAGTAGTGGTACTCGTGCGGCTCCTTCAAGCTGTACAACTTCTTCTCATAAGGCGTGCAGCCGGCGAGAAACATGTAGAAGACGTGGTAGTTGCGCTCGCCCTTGGCCTGCTTGACGATGCGTGACTTCTCGAGAAGGTCTGTAACGAGTGGCCCGGTCAACACAAGACCAGACCAACTCCCGAGCAAGGAGGAGGAAGAGGAAAGGTACAATTGGTTATCTTGGCGCCCTCGATGGAGGTGCATGTCTCGCTGAAGCGAATCTCGATGAAGCGGCCCTAGTGGACAGGTTAGGCGCGTGAGGTGCGAGCTCATGAGGGGCTTCTCTTGTACGTACGAAACGAGAGGAGTTGTTGTTGCGGACGGTGGCGGCGTTGCCAAAGGCCTCCAGCACGGGGTTGGCGGCCAGGATGCGACTCTCGATCTCAGTGTGCTTGTTAGTGCACTGGGCCAGGAATTGCATGATCAGCTTCGTGGTTTCGGTCTTCCCCGCGCCTGACTCGCCGCTACACGTGCAAGACGGCCCGTGAGTCTCGAAAAAAAAGCCAAAAAAGCAAAAATTAAAAAAAAATTAAAAAATAAACAAAAGTAAAACATGACTTTTTCTACGCATGATGTAAAGGGAGGCACCTGATGACGATGGCCTGGTTCTTGGACTTTTTTTCCAGAAGCGCGTTGTAGGCTGCGCTGGCGACGGCGAATACATGAGGAGGGAGGGACCCAACGGGTTGTTGCTTGTATAGTTTCACATAAGGCTTGGTGTAGATGGGCAACCTTCTGTAGGGGTTCATTGCCACCAGGATGGGGCCGGTGTATGTCTGTCATATAGACAGCGGGGCACCAAGTCAGGCACAAAGCCGTAAAGAACCGAGAGAAAGAGAGGAAGACAAGTGTACATAGATGAGGTCGTCCTCGTAACGCCTCTGGAGGTTGAGGAGAATGGACTCCTCGTTCAACCTATCGATGCTGATCATATCCTCAACGCCAGCCGCGGGCATGCCAAGCTCGACCAGGCGCAACTTTGCGCAGGTACGGCTGTAGTCACGTGGCGGCATGGCGGCGCAGTTGGCGGCATTCTTGTTGTTCTGTGTGTCGTCATCAGCTTCATCCTGAGCAAGCAGCCTGGCGTGTCGCGGGCCCGAAGTGGGGGTTCGAGCCTCGCGAGGCAGGAGCTGGGCACGCCGGGCCGAGGGGATAGTGGACAAGTCGAGTCGGTCGAGGTCGTAGATAGGAATCTTGGGCACCACCTTCATCTTGGGCCTGGCTGAGAGACTGTGAGGTTGTTGGAAGAGTGGGCAAACCTGCAGCAAGAAGAGGCGTTTGAGACGAAAGTGGCGTGAAGGCCGAAGTGCAGTTGGTTCAAGATTGAACAAAGAAAGCCTTGCTGAGGTGAGGAGGGCGCAGAGGAAAGTGGGCTTAACTAGCAGCGAAGTGGGGAAGTGACACGAACCCTACCCAGGGTCGGCCATAGCGGTGCCTCTCTGCATCTTGGCAACTACGTCCTCTTGGCAACTGCGACAATTTTTATGCGGTGCACTGCCGTCGTTGCTGGCTCACACCTGGTCCAACTGCACCCAGGAGAACCCAGTCAGAGTGGTCTTCAAGTCAGCACACAAGACACCACAAGAGGTTTTGTTGTACTTACCTGCCCAAGAAGGCGTCTGGCCTCACCACAGGCCGTGGGCCAAGAAAACGGGAAGGCAGCTCGAGCTCGCCACCTTAACTTTGACGAGGCGGTTGCTGCGTATCCTTGGGTCATCACCTACGGGGACTGGGTTGGCTCCTGGCGGTGGTTGGCGTGAGGCCGGCACAGGACCACCCCATTGAGGCCCCTCCGTCTTTTCGGCCAGTTTTGACTCCGGAGAGGCGAGAAACGCGAAGACGAAGGAAAGGGGGAACCTCGCACCTGTACAACGAGGCGAAGCTGCATCGCCAAGAGAGGAGAAGAGAGTATGGTTAGAGGGTGGAAACGGGAAACATAAAGCATAGAGATCGAAAGATTTGGCTTTTCGAAAAAACGAAACGCGTTGTCAACGAGGACGAGAGTAACGTTTGGTCTCGAAGTCCCCCAAGGGTAGAGAGAGGGACATCGAGGGATGAGCACGGCAGTAGCAACGAGCACGAAAGTACCAAACGACAGCGCTAGCGTAGGAGGAACTAGAAAGACTTTCAACCTTCTCGGCACTCTGTCCGGGAGGGGCAAGAGAGCGGCCGCCGCTGCTGCCTCCATCTTCTCCGATTCACAACCAAACGGCACCCCCTCCACCTCTCCACGATCGGCTTCCATCACCTCCAGCCATTCAGCTTCATCGCCCGCAATCGCTTCCTCATCTTCTGCCCGGGAAGGGAATGGCAATAACACGTTGCACGTGACCCCCATTCGTGTGCCTTCGGTTAGAGAACTGAAGCAGCTCTACGAGATAAGAAGCACCGATGGGCAGGCGCCACGCCGTGGTAGCCTGGTAGACTTTCCCGATCTGGGAAGCGATGAAGATGGAGACGAAACCTCGCAGATGGAAGGAGCTGAAGCTCATTCCTCAGGTTCGGCTGGCCGCAAGAGAGGATCAAAGATGGTCCAGCAAAAGGCGATGATCTTTGGCGGCGTCAAATGGAAAACGAACAGCTCCAGCGCTCCAGCCTCTACCAGCACGACTCCTCTTTCCTCAAGCCCGCCCCTCATTTCGCACGCCGACCCAGCTCGCCCCACACGCATCTCATCCAAGGCCTCGCTAGCCACCGGCGCCAAGACCAAGGACGAGATCGTGCGCATGCCCGTATGTACTACGTCGCCCGCGTCTTCGCCGCGCCAGACCAAGAAAGAGAAGAAAGAGAAGAAAGAGAAAAAGGAAAAGAAGGAGCGCAAAGGCAAGAGGGACGAGTCGCAACACCATCATCGTGTCGGCTGCAGCAGCGCCGAGGCACCACAAGCCAACGGCTGCGGTGGGAACGATGAAGAAGCCGGCCAGGCGGCGACCTTTAACGAGAAAAAGAGGACGCGTCGCGCGCTGACGGACATCGGCCGGCCGGCTCTGCCTCTCCTGCTCCGTGTATCAGACGAGAAGAGGTCCGGCAGCAACAACCCGGACTCGGCTCTGTCCTCGCCCTCGACAGTCGACTCGTTCGACGCCATTTCCGATGATGGGTGGGAGAGCCTCTCGACGACTTCGTCGCCCTCGACCATCACCCGCAGGTCGCCCGCCACGAGCGCCGAACACGACGCCTTCACGATTAGTCCGTCGACGTCCAACAACAAGAACGGCTTCTCGCTGAACATGGCGGCCCTGCAAGCCAGCCACGTCCAGAAGAACGGCGACACGCGCAAGGGCGACCGCTCGAAGGACAAGAACGGGCCTCGGCCCCTGAGCCCTCGGTAGCCCTCGGCCCACGAAGCTTCCACCCTGGTTGATGATACTGAAGGTGATAATGGCGTTGGCTTGAGCAGGTCCAGAAATCGTGAATTCTTGATCAAGACGTTCCAGGAGGAGGCCAACGCGTCGACCACGTCGCAGCTCGCGCGCAAGAATTCGCTGCGGGAGGAGGACGACATGGGCAACCTCGAGGCCTTTGCCTTCTGGCTCCTGGCCGACAACTTTAAGCGCTCCGCCAATGTACTCACTTTGCCCAAGTTCATTGACCGTGCGCACACATGTGGAGAGGGCTCACTCGTCTCGCGCACTCACAGGTTAACACATCGCCGGAGGCTCACCGCGCCCGACGCGACTTCGCGTTGGCCCTCTACGCCAAGTACCTGCAACCGCGCCGGAGCGCCGCGACGGAGACGACGGCGAGCCGGCCTTTGTCTCCGCGGATTCCGGCAGAGCCGTCAGTGGTGGTCAAGCCGTCGATCCTGAGCGACATCGAAGCGCAGTTTGCCCGGCAAGACCTGCCGCTCCCCGCGCTCCTGTTCGAGGCCGCGCAGGCCGAGGTGTGGCAGGCCATCACCAAAGGCGTCTCCTATTCGTTCTTCCTCAAGAAACTCTTCCACGCGATCCTCGCGTGCGACATGGAAGTGGAGGCCTGGAAGAATGCACCACCCCGGCCGACTCCTGACGACGAGGCTGCGGTACTATTTTTATTACGATCAATATTTTGTTTTGCAAAAAGATTCTGTTTTATTTAATTTTTATTTTATTTATTAATTGAAACAAATATGTCTTTCATCTGACTTGGGCGGCAGGCGCTGGAGCGACGGGCGGCACAGGACCTGAAACAGAGCATGTTTCTCATTCCCGACGTCGTCTTTGCCGAGTTCATCCGCTATGCGACTCCATCGTCAGGCTGTACTGTGGCCCCATCTGAACGTACATAAGTCCCCCGTTGTGGACTGTCCTCGCCTTCGCGGGCCTCCCATCTCGCGTCCGGGCTGGCTGACTTGGCGAGAAACGTGCGCGTGCGTGCATTACGCAGTGAACGGGCTCGTGCACGGCGGGTGGGAGCGCACCAAGTGGGACGAGGAGAGCAGCGAGGAGGACGGCGTGAGGATCTCACACACGACCTTCAACAATGGCTCTCTGCCCGCTTATCGCGGTGTCGGCACCGTTCCTGCCCCGCCTCACAAGGTACTGGCACCATCACTTTTTCGTTATTTTTTTCTCTTTTTTTATTATTTTTTTATTATTATAAATCGTTCTTATTTACGATTGGAAATGACTTAGGTGCTCGACTTTATGATGTCGCTGGACGAGCGGAGCATGTGGGATGACCTGTACGGAGTTGGGCGAGTGGAGAAGAGCGTGCGCAACGCCGGCCAGCTGCTCCGCATCGAGCTGTGGATACCCGGTGCGATACACGTCTCTTTCTTTCTCTTTTTCGTAAAGCCACTCGAGCTGACTCTTTCTATTTTCTATTTTCTTTTTCTTTTTTCAGGAGGTCGCCATGTACAGACGCGCGACCTCCTTGTCTTCCGCACGGCCAAGCGCTTCAGCGACGGCACCTGCGTCTACCTCTATCGTTCGGTGCTCAACCGGGCGCTGCCTTCGCGCGAGAACTGCATCAGGGCAGCCACCAAGCTCTCGGGCTTCGTGATCGTCCCCACCTCTGACAACTCGTCCTCCATCGTCGCCGTATCTCAGGTGCTTCATATTCTTTCTTTATTTATTCAATAATTTCTAATATTTAACTTTATATTTTGCAGCTGGACCCGAAGGGCTACATCCCGCCGACTGCGATCAAGGCGCTCAACAGGATGCAGGTCAAGCTCATCTCGCGTCTCGGGCGCCATATCCAAGACGTGGCGCGCGCCTCGGAGCAACTGGCGGGACGCCACGAAGGCCTGTCGTCGCCCTTCGTGGTGTCCGCCTTGTACAGCTACAATTGTGGGTGGAATCAGGAGAGTCTGTTCAAGCCTCGCGGCAGTGGTGTCGGCAGTGACGGCTGCGACCTGGCGAGCGATGGCGATCATGATGATGACGGCATTGGTGACGAGTACAGCGACGACGGTGGCGCCGAGGCCTTCAAGCCCGACGCGGCGAGCGACGGCCACGAGAAGAGCGCTGAACTGTCGTCGACGAGCGTCGACACCGACGCCGTGGCTGGCCGAGACAAGGTGCCGTGGGTGCACCGCGTGCAAAAGTACCTGTCCTTCCGCGAAGGCGACCGGATCGTGGTGATCGGCAAGAAGAAGGTCAAGCCGACGTCGGCCTCGGGCAAGCCCAACGCCGGCACGCACGCGGGAGCCTCGCGCCTGTTTCTGGGCTACAACGAGCGGACGCGCAGCCAGGGCCTGTTCGACGTCGACTACGTGCGCTGCGTCCCGGCCAGTGGTGCGCTTTTCCTTCGTTTTGTCTCTTTTTCTTTTGCATTCGCTCAAGGCGCGGATGGTCTCAGGTGGCGGCGACAACAACCCGGCCGGTTCGATCGCGGTGGCGTCGGCCGCGGCCATTGCCGTGGCGCACACGACGGAGATGCCGGTCGTCGTGGACTCAGCCGCAGACGACGAGGACCGTCTCTCGCCCGGCTATTTGGCCCTCGCCGAACTGCTCAGCCTCAGTACAGTCCGCCTGCCTCTCTGCAATGAAGGGATCCACTCACTCATCCCTACCGAATGCGCAGGTGACTGCGGCCTGCGCGTCGTCGAGGCGCTGTGCGGCTGCATCGATAGCGCGGCCGAGGTCGAGCGCACGGCTCGGGCCTACATGGAGATTCTCCGCGCCTTCCCGAGCCGATCGCTTCCGCTGCTCTTCTCGCTCGTCGCCGACGAAGTCCGCGCCACAGGTACTCGTCCCTAAGAACTCCGTTTCATCTATAAACAAATATTAAGAAACAAATCAAAAAAAAAATCAAAAATCAAAAATGGACGACAGGCAAAGTGCTCGAGTCGACGCTTTTCCGAGGAAACAACATCGCGTCGCATTTGCTGTCGGTGTACTGCCAGATCGTGGGCAAGGCCTACCTCGTCGACACGCTGCACCACCTCATCGAGCTTGTCGTCGATACCTACGCCAAAGGCCGCTCCCTCGAAGGTACTTTGAAGCTCAGCTCTCAAAATCCGCTCAACTTCGCCCCTCAAGCGTGCCGTGCTCACGGCATTTACGGTGTTTCTACGCACAGTGGACCCGATTCGCCTGCCGCCGGAGCAAGTGCTGGAGCAAAACATCGAGAATTTGGAGCAGTTGTGTTCCATCTTCCTGGGCACCATCACCAATTCCATCAGCCAATGCCCGGCTCCGCTCCGGTTCGATTTGTCTTTGATGCTTTGCTAACTGACAGTTGGCTGATGATGTCATACGTTTGTGCGCTCTCAGAGTAATCTGCCACCACCTGCACAAGGAGGTGATCCAGAAGTTCCCGGAGAGCAAGTACTCCGTCCTTTCCGGCTTCTTCTTCCTGCGCTTCGTCTGCCCGGCCATCGTCAGTCCCGAGCGCTATGGACTTCTTGAAGGTATGCATATTTTAATTATCTTTTAAAATACTTTGTGTGCTATAGCATTTTATTTATGTTTTATGTTTTAAAAACTGTATTTTTCTGTGTTTCAATATACTAACGGACCGTTGCCATAAGACCGAGAGATCTCGCCCGAGTGCAGGCGTGGTCTTGTGCTGGTGTCCAAAGTCATCCAGAGCCTGGCCAATGGCGTCGAGTTTGGAGAGAAGGAGCAGCACATGATCTCGATCAACCGCTTCATCGCCAGCAACCTGGTCTGTGTCGAGGCCTTCTTCGAGCTGCTTGTCAAGCCTTCCACGATGTCGGAGGCCTTGGAGAAGGTGCCCCTCGAGGAGATGGTGCCCCAAGTCCGCGCCCTCCACTGCGTCCTATGCTCCTACCTGCCGGCCCTCGGTGCCAAGCTGGCCAACATGCCCGCCGCCAAGGTTTGTCTTTTTTTAATTAATATTAATACTAATATTTGTTCCAAATTAGTTTTTAATTTTTAATATTTATTTGCATTTCAGAATTTGGGAGCGGCGCCGTTCAAGCAACTGGTGGAGGTGCTCGTCCGCTGCCCGGCGCCGCAGACCGTGGCCGAAGCCCACCCGCTGCTGCCGGCGCCTCGCAAGCGCAAGTTGCGCAAGATTATCGAGAAGATCAAGAAGGAGAAGGCCGACCGCGAGCGCAAGGAGAAGCGCGACCGAGGCGCCGCCGGCGGGAACAGCCGCGAGCGCGAACGTCTCGAGCGTGAGCGACAGAAGGAGATCCTCCACCAGGAGATCCGACGGGTGGCCGGCAACGTGCAGCAGATCAAGCGGGTCGACCCGCCGCCCGTGCCTTCGCGCGCCAGCAAGCCCGCGCGCCGCACCGTCGCGGGTGGTACGTCCACACACCACCACGCCATCGCCTCGCCTTGCCGTGCTCGCCCAGGCTCACCGCCCCTGTATGTGTGACGTCATGCCAGTCCTTCCGCTCAACCTGAACTACCGGAAAGCAGAGGACTCGTTCGACGGCACCCTCAGCGACGAGTTTCCTCTCAAGACCCCGAAGGGTGCGTCAGCCACCGTCCTCAGCTGCACTTTTATTATTATTATCATAAAAAAATCTAAATTCTAAATTATTTTTAATATGATTTTGTTCAGGACCAGAAACGTTGGGCGAACTCTATACGAGAAGGGAGAGCATCCGGCGGGCCATCGAGTCCCTGTTCGTTGCCGCCGCTTGCGCCCCGTCTCCCCACCCTACCGAGTTGGGGCCCACTCGTACGTTCGCTTGTGCTCTGGCAGCCGCCTTCGTCAGCAAACCTGACATTCTCTTGTGTCTCGTCACGACACACAGGCTCGCCGACCTCGCCGGGCAACTCAGGCAATCACTCGCCGGCACCGCGCCGTGCGGCCGTACACTCGGAGGAGTTGGCCAAGCTGCTTCAGTCGTTCGAGGCCATCATCCGCCGCATCGAGCGGCTCGAGGGCGCCACGGCCGATGTTGTGGCCGCCGCCGGGATGCGCAGCGAGACCAGTGCCCGGGACCACCAGGCCGTGGTTGAAGCGGATCCCGAATCTGAGGCTGGTGCGGTCCCACTGTCGCCCTCGACCCTTGACTCACCTAGTACGACGGGCGGGCCCTATTCGTCCTATGTCTCGCTGCCCTCGTCGTCACCTTCATCGTCATCGGGCTCGCCCATGTCCTCCCTCCACTCGAGCGCCGACACGCTCGGCACAATAGGCGAGATGTCCAGCGTGCTCGCCGTCGAAGAGACAACGAGCAACGGGGACGCCACGCCCCACACGGCCAGCAACGGAAGCCATTCTGGCGCCACAATGCCAGCTTTCTCGCAGCACACGTGGCTTCGCGGCAGCGGCAGCATTGACCGCCCACGCAGCCGCGCGTCGACGGCCAAGCAGCGGCAGCGCAGCGGCAGTACGCCACCTGCAGCCACCACGTCCACGTCCACTTCGCCCGCGCCCTCGCCTCCACCGTCCTCTCCCTTGGCCGCGACGGTCAGCCAGCTCACCTGAGTATGAAGAGGAGGCAGCTGTACAACAACGCCGACAAGGTGCAAAACATGTTAAATTTTTTCGAAGCACAAAAACGCGGCAAATCCTACAATAGGGCAGATCAGCCTGAATTTCGTAAGAACGGAATACTCCCGTTAGCTCCGCGTTTCTTGTCGACCTGGGTCGCCGAAACTGCTAAGTCCACGTCTGGAGCCGTTTGTGCGCCACGAAACGACAGAGTCCGATCACACTTAGGCGCACGACGCACCTCCGCCGCGTTAGGAGTACGCCCATCTTGTGGACTTTGCCATTCGCTTCTGACATTAACTTTTTTCCGCGTTGAGAATGTCAAGTTGGATTCTAACCTCTCCATTGGTTCATGTAGGTTCGATTGTACACATCCGCAGCGTATCCACTCGAAATCCCTTCCATCCATCGATCAAGTTACAACAACCTTGACCGCCATGAAGAAGAGAATCGTAATGTCGGATGATGAAGAGGAGGAGTATGCTTTGCCCTCAGTACCAACGATTGCAGCTGCGGCAGCTGTTGCCGCGGTCAAGGCCACTAATGGCAATGCCACGACTGCCGCTGCCCCATCTCCCTCGGCTCCTAAGTCAGCACCGCCCAAGCCTACCATCAAGGCCGAGCCCAAAGAAGAGGCAGAACCTGCGACTGCGAAGTCGTCAACCAGGGTACAGCACGCATTCCATTTCAACAACAATCGTTTCTCGTGTCGACTTTGTGCCGAAGTACCCTTTTTTTCTTTGGCCTAATCGTGTACCAAATGTGCAGAGATCGAGCAGCAGCAGCAGGCGCGTAAAGGACGAAGACGATAGCGAAGAAGAAGTCAAGAAGCGAAGCGCGTCCAAGCGTGCCAAGCGCGAGAGGGACGATAGCGAAGAAGACGATGATTTCGAAGAGGATGAGCCCAAAGAAAAGAAGAGCTCTTCTAAGCGTAGGTCTACGTCCACCACGACCACCTCGTCGTCCTCGAAGAAGGCGGCAACAAAGGCCACCCCTACCAAATCGACGTCGTCGCGTAAGCGCAAGGCCGCGGACGAAGACGAAGACGAGGAGGAAGAAAAGAAACCCAAGGGCCGTGGAAAGAAGGCCAAGACTGAGGAGTCCAGCGAGTGGAAGTGGTGGCTCGAGAAGAAGGACGGCGACGACAGCGTCAAGTGGACCACGCTCGAGTGGAACGGCGTCCTGTTCCCGCCGGCCTACGAGCCGCACGGGGTCAAGCTCTACTACGACGGCAAGCCGGTCAACCTCACCACCGAGCAGGAGGAGGCCGCCACCTTCTATGCGCAGTACCTCGAGACCGACCACGTCAAGAAGAAGGCCTTCAACGAGAACTTCTTCGGCGACTTCCGCCAGCTACTCAAGTCGACGCCAGAGACGTACAAGCGCGTGACCAAGTTCGACCTGTGCGACTTCACCAAGATCAACGCCTTCCTCCAGCAGCGCAAGGAGGAGCGCAAGTCGCGCAGTACCGAGGAGAAGAAGAAGGAGAAGGAGGAAAAGGAAAAGATTCTGGAGAAGTACGGGTTCGCGCTGCTCGATGGGCACAAGGTCAAGCTGGGCAACTTCCGAGTGGAGCCGCCGGGCCTGTTCCTGGGCCGCGGCGCCCACCCGAAGACGGGCCACATCAAGAAGCGCATCATGCCGGAGGACATCACGATCAACATTGGAGCCGAAGCCAAGGTGCCCGAGTGCCCGATCGCTGGCCACAAGTGGGGCGCGGTGACGCACAACAACACGGTGACGTGGCTCGCCATGTGGAAGGAGAGCATTAACGGCGGATTCAAGTACGTGTGGCTCTCGGCCAGCTCGCACATCAAGGGCCAATCGGACATGAAGAAGTTTGAGAAGTCGCGCCAGCTCAAGAATCACATCGACAAGATCCGCAAGAACTACATGAAGGATCTCAAGTCCAAGGAGAAGCTCGAGCGCCAGCGTGCCACGGCCCTCTGGGTCATCGACCACCTGGCCCTTCGTGTCGGTAACGAGAAGGGCGAGGACGAGGCTGACACCGTCGGCTGCTGTTCACTTCGCGTTGAGCACATCGAGTGCATCGAGCCCGCCACCATCAAGTTTGACTTCCTCGGTAAAGATTCGATGCGCTACGAGAACTCGGTCGAGGTGCCCCGCATCATCTTCAAGAACTTCCGCCTCTTCCGCAAGGGCAAGAAGCCCGCCGACGACCTGTTCGACCGCCTCACCACGACCAACCTCAACGCCTACCTCAAGACCCTCATGCCGGGTCTCACCGCTAAGGTCTTCCGTACCTACAACGCCTCCTTCACCCTCCAGCAGGAGCTCGACAAGCCCATGCCCTCCGACCTCACCGTCGCCGAAAAGGTTTTTTTCTTTCTTTTTTGCTGTTATTGTTTTTGTTGTTATGAAATTGGAAAAACATTATTTTTACTGACCCTGATTATCTGTAGGTGTTGCACTACAACAGGGCCAACCGACAGGTGGCGATCCTGTGTAACCATCAGCGGTCGGTGCCCAAGGCCCACGCAACGCAGATGGAGAAGCTCAAGAAGGCAGTAGAGGACATGGAGGCCGAGAAGAAGCTGCTCAAGGAGCGCTACCGGCTGGCCAAGGCGGGCAAGCCCCTGCCGGAGCCCGAGTCCGAGTCTGAGGAAGAGACGGCCGATGGCACGCCCAAGAAGAAGAAAAAGAAGGCCCTCCCGAGCGATCCCGACCGCATCAAGAAGGCCATCGAGAAGCTCGATGAGCGAATTGGCAACCGTAAGGTCGAAATCGAGCAGAGGGACGAACTCAAGACCATCGCTCTCGGCACCTCCAAGATCAACTACATGGATCCGCGTATCACCGCTGCCTGGTGTAAGAAGCACGATGTACGCCTCCTTCTCGCGCCCGCCTCGCTCGGCTTGGTGCATGTCTGACAAGAGGCTGACGTCGCCAATTACCTCGACAGGTGCCCATTGAGAAGATTTTCTCGAAGACCCTGCGCGACAAGTTCCCGTGGGCCATGGACGTCGATGCTGATTTCAAATACTGAACTTATCGCGCTGCTTGCTCGCGAAGAGCCCAAGAGTAATAGGGCGTCTCCTTTGTGAAACTTTAAATAAAAACACGCTACATCCTGGGCTGTTTGTGTCAAAGTGGCGTTGTAGTTGGCATCTTTGCATGTGTGCGACAAGCCCCTGCCCGTGAGCCACGCTCAGTCCCTCATACACGCAGAGACGTTTGAAAATCATCGACGGAGCTGCGAACCGACTGCCGCTCAAGAAAAGCGACTTCTTTTGGTGTCCAGCCCTCGTGACGAACATGCCACTTCCTGTATGCGAGTGGGGATGTGCGGTACAACACAAACAGCGGCTTCTTGTTGAGCTTTCCTCGAAAGCAGAACAGAGTATTACACCAGGAGCCATAGCGACGATCCCGTGGTATCGTAGCGCCCACCCAATCTGTATGATCGCGGGCGTGCCTTGTGCGGGTGACGCAGTCGGGCACATCAAACCCAGCTTCGCCCCACGACCTCCCTGCGGCCTGTCCCGCGTATCCTTATTGTCCCGCTTGTCCCAGGCCGAGAGGCCAAGCCCACTGAGCCTGAACCGGAATTTCGCATGAGACAAATGAAAACCCGGAAATAAGTAAACGTTACGCGACTTCTGGGTCGACACAAAACGGTCTCCCAAGCTCCGGCACCACAGAGACGCAGTGCGAACTCCCTGCTCCCGCGCGAAGAAGGGCCAAAGAACAACACTCTACGCATATTCGCAAACAACTTGACTCATATACCCAGTCCAGCACAACAAACACAACAACAGCGATGACAACCTCGCTTGCCCCACCGCAACCCCGTCCCGTGGCAGCCCCGCCAGCCGCACCACCCGAGAGATTCAAGGCGCAAATCACCGTTGCAGCGCAATCTCAGTCGTCGCAGACCACATCCTCGGCCCCGGTCAAGAAAGGCAAGGCTCATAACACATTCGTGCACCTCTTGGCCGGCGCGTACGTCCCAACTCTCTTTCATTTATGATTTTCATTCGCATCTCTCGTTCTCAGCTTCGTACATTCGACGAATTCGAGATTTCTTTCGAATCTCCGACCTTGTACCGGAGGACCCTCTTCTTGGCACCACGGGACTCATGCGTCGCTACGTTTGTTCTATGCAGGATCGGTGGCGCTACCGGCACGGTCATCACCTGCCCGCTCGAGGTGGTCCGCACGCGCCTTCAGGCCAGCCACAACAAGGAACTCCTCATGCAGCGCTCTCGGGGCTTCCTTAGTGGCACCTTCCAAAGCATTTAGTATGTAGTCGACCTCTTTGTGGTCTGTATATGACTGGGCAGCCCTCTTATTCTTCTGCGCACCAACACCAGTGTCGTCTACGAGTCCGAGGGCCTTCGCGGCATGTGGCGCGGTCTTGGTCCGGCCCTGTCTGGCGTCATCCCGTCTCGGTGCGCACCTCGTCCTTCTCAGCTATTCTTCTTCTATCCGTTCCTGCGCTCACACGTGTATGCACGCGTACAGAGCGGTGCAATTCGCCACCTATTCGTTCATGAAGCGAACGCTGTCGCCCTTCTTGGGCGAGAACACCAGCCTTCACTTGGTCTCAGCTAGCTTGGCTAGCATGGCCTCGACGACGGTGGTGGCGCCCCTGTGGCTGGTCAAGACGCGCCTCCAGCTGCAAACCAACGAGATGAAGCGCCAGGGTCTGGCCTACAAGGGCACGCTCGACTGCATCCGCCGCGTGTACCGGGAAGAGGGCTTCCGCGGCTTCTACAAGGGCCTCGCCGCCTCCTACCTGGGCATGGCCGGCCTGGCCATCCAGTTCAGCCTCTACGAGAAGGGCAAGAAGTTCTTCCTCACGCAGACCAGCCGAGGACGAGAGCAAGGCTTGTCCCCGATTGAATACTTGGGCATCGCCTCGGGCGCCAAGGGCATCGCGTCGGTCATCACCTACCCGCACGAAGTCTTGCGAACGCGTTTCCGCGAGCAGCGCGGCCAGGAGCGGCGCTACACGGGCCTCGTTCAGGCCGTGCGACTCATCGCCAAGGAGGAGGGCGTCGCGGCGCTCTACGGCGGCCTGGGGCCGCACCTGCTCAAGGTCATCCCGAACGCGGCCATCATGTTCCTCACCTACGAGTGTGTGGTGGATCTGCTCTCTCCACTGGCCAGCAACAACTGAGCGGCTTGACTGGCGTCATGCACGATCAAGGGCTCGTAAGCCGTGGTGAGAGCTGCCACGGCCGATGGCTCATGCTTCTTCATTCAACGCCAAATCAGCGTCGTCATCTTCATAATCATCATCATGTACAGACTACATCACTTGGCCTGCTCGGTGCCTGTTGTTGCTCTCCTTCTCACGAGGCATGTCGTAACAACCACAAGCCAGTCACAAGCTTCTATTTATTGGCGTCAGAGACGCCCTTGTTGTTACGCTTCAAAGACATAAACCTAACTACCTTCTTTAATGAGAGAACCATCTTTTTGGACGTGCTTTTATGGTCTTGTGCTCTATACAAGTAAGTGGCGAAGAGCATCCATCATGATCTCAGCTCAGTTGAGGCCGGAGGTTTTCAGCCATCCATGCCATGCCTTGCTTAACGCCGACAAGCTCTGGCGCTGCGCTTCTGGTGTTCGCCAACAAGCAGGACACGCACGCGCAATGTGTGGCAGAGGTCATGCGCCAGCTGGGCCTCTAGAAGATGGCCAACAGCAGGCGACCGAAGCATCGGCGGTCGTGGTCGGGCATGGGCGTCGAGCGTGGGCGGAGAGGTTGTCCTTGTCCTCGGCCATGCTCTCGCTTTGAATATTGTCGACGGCGGTTTATTACCTCAACAGCCCGTCTGCCCTGTGTCTTTTGCACCCAACCACACAACAAGAAGCCATGGCGACCACCCTCAAGGGCTCCAACGATAAGGAGAAGCTTGATGAGCTCATTACTCGGACGCACAAGGACCAGGCCGTCTGGTTCCTCAACGCCTTCTGGGAGGTACAACCACAGCGGTTCTGTTTTGATCGTTTGAGCCCCGAACACTGAATCCAACACCGGCCCGCACGCGGTTGTTTTATAAAACGCAGGAGTTCGGCGAGAAGGAGGCCGAGAAGGTGTGGCAGTTCGTTCACAAGGCCATCGAGCTCGACGAGGCCAAGCGCGCCGAGGGGTGCGACCTCGACGAGTTCCAGGCCCACCGCTTCCTCGAGCACTTCAAGGAGACCCTCACCGTCCAGGTACCGCCCCCTCTTTCGCTTTCGCTCTTTATTGCCTTGCGCTGTTGTTCCTTGGCTACGCAAGTAACAAACAATTATTTAATTTAAAATGGTGACATGCACGGACAGGCGATGAGGGACCGGCTGCGGTCGACGGGCGCCATCGTGGGCACGCCCAAGCGCGTGCCGCTCACGCACATCCTCACTTTCAAGTACAACCTCGACTGGCATGTGCTCGTCAACGCGCCCCAGGGCTCCAAGGAGGAGATCGCCAAGGCCCAGAAGATCTTCGAAGAGGTCTCCGCCGCCTTTGCCGCCTCGGCCGCCCGTGACGCTGAGGCCGCCGCTGCGCTGGCTGAGGCCACGTCGCGCGAGGCCGAAGCCAAGTCCCGTGAGGCTGCTGCGCTGACGGCCGAGAACGAGGCCAAGGCTCGCGAGGCCGACGCCCTGGCCGCTGAGGCCGAGGCCAAGGCCCGCGAGGCTGACGCCCTGGCCGCCGAGGCTGAGGCCAAGGCCCGCGAGGCCGAGGCCAAGTCGCGTGAAGCCGACGCGCGCGCTCGCGAGGCCGAAGCCAAGCAGCGCGAGGCGGCCGCGCTCCAGGCCGAAGCCGAGGCCAAGCAGCGCGAGGCTGAGGCCAAGGCCGACGCCGACCAGGCGCGCAGCACCGAGGAGAAGGCCAAGGCCGAGGAGGCCGAGGCCCGCGCTAGGGAGGACGAGCTGCAGGCGGCCAAGGCCGAGCTCGAGGCCGCGCTTGCTGAGCTCAAGGCCCAGGAGGACGCCTTCAACGGCCGCACGGCCGAGCTCCAGCGCCTCTCCGAGGAGGGCACCATCGTGCAGAAGAACCGCGCCAAGAACGAGCTTGCCCAGCACCTGTCGTCGGACCCGCTGCCGCTGAGGCGCGCCAAGATCACGCAGGAGGCCGCCGTGAAGAAGGCCGACCGCGCGGCCCAGGTGGCCAAGGAGGCCGCCGACAAGGCTACGGCGTCGCGCACGGTGGCCGAGCAGGCGCGCCAGGCCGCTGACGCATCAGCGCACCAGGCGTCGCAGGCCCGCGCTGCCGCCGAGCAGGCCTCGCAGCAGGCTTCGGAGGCGCGCGCCGCGGCCGAGGAGGCCGCCGAGCAGGCGACGCAGGCCAGGCACCAGGCCGAGCAGGCCCGCGCACAGGCCGAGGCGTCGGCGCGTCAGGCGTCGGCCGCCCGTGCGGC
The DNA here is from genome assembly GCA_002179805.1 of Acanthamoeba lenticulata. Lineage (NCBI taxonomy): Eukaryota > Discosea > Longamoebia > Acanthamoebidae > Acanthamoeba > Acanthamoeba lenticulata. The sequence continues at coordinate 10,550 of NAVB01000045.1, read as the reverse complement.
GGCTGAGGAGGCCTCGCGTCAGGCCACCGACGCTCGTGCTGCGGCCGAGGAGGCCGCCCGCCAGGCCACCCAGGCCCGTGGCGAGGCCGAGCAGGCGCGTGCGCGCTCGGAGGAGGCCAAGGCCGCGGCCGAGGCTGCCGTCGAGGAGGCGCGCCAGCGGCTGGCCGAAGCCGAGGTCTACCTCGAGGAGGCCAAGCAGAGGCTGCCCAAGGGCGCCACGTGGTGGCTGGAGCGCGAGCTCGAGGAGCGGAGGGCCTACCTGCCCAAGAACAAGGGCGGCTACAACCGCCGCGAGCAGACCACCAACGCGTAAACCATGTTCTTGCTTCTTCACCAATTTGCGGGCAAGTGAGCCAAGCCAAAGTAAACTGTTCTTGTATGGATTCGTCACTCTCGGCAGCGCCAGATCCGTCGGAAAGGCTTGCAGGCCTTGTGTTGCTTCTTGTCCGCGTGAGCTGCTTCTCCGAGGTGACGGTAAGAGGGTCACAAATAGGAGAGGGACAACACACCAGAAGATGGGTACCTAAACGAGACATTTTTCGAACGCGTTGCCGCTGGCATGCCGAGAATTCGCGAGAAATTGCGAACTGCGCACTTTTGGGCAGCGAGTGTTGGTGGACAACACGCGGGGGGAAGAGGGCCTTGGGGAGACGTGCGGCGGCAAGCTTGCGAGATCGAGAGGAAGAAAGATTGGACGGGAAGGAAGAGAGAAGTTGTTGCGGGCGCGCAGAAGGGGTGAATCAGTGGAGAGGAAGGTCTCTCCTACGGGCGCGAGACCGCAACAAGAGTAAGAGGCAATTTTGACCGCACAATGCACAATCGATCGGCCACAGGGGGTGGGAGTGGCGCACGAAGGGGCAACTACCAGCAGCAACCAACGCGAAGAGAACCTGGTATTTCAAATCCTCTTCCTTCCTTATCCTCGGCTCGAGATATAAGCGCAAATTAAGAACTTCGACTCTCAATTGATACAAATTGGGTTCATTTGTGAGCTACGCTCACCCACCCTCTCTTTTCATTGCACCATGCAGCTCCTGGGGCCTATATGCCGCAGCAGGGACAGCAGCAGGGACGTGTCGTGATGCCTCCGCACGCTCAAGTCTCCTCACATCCCCTCTACGCGGGCCAGCACCAGCATCAATCCATCCCGCCCCAGCATCATCACCAGATTCATGGAGCAGCCCCACCGCAGCATCCACACGGATCTCACGCGCACCCTTCCCACCAGCACGCCCAGCAACATACTGCGCACGCCCCGCACCAGCAGCATTCACATTCTGGGCACAATCCTTCAGCGCACCCGCATGGGGCTCACCACAACCCCTCGGCCTACGGTCAACCCGTGCCTGGCCGCGTCTACGTCTCGCGGTACACATCATCTAGCCAACTTTTTATATATTTTTAATTTATATATTTTAAATCTTTTTGCGAATTAGCTGGTGCATTTGATTAAATCATTTAAATCACGAACGGCGTTGTAGGCCGTCATCGGGCTCGAGCGGCGCACCGCCGCAGCTCTACAGCAACCCACCTGCGCCCGTGCCGCAGCCCGTATCGCAGTACCCGCCGCCCAAGAAGTACGTCCTCACACGGCCGCCCGACCGCAAGCCGCTCAGCGACAGCCTCGACGTGCCGGGCTTCTATCCGCTGGTGCCCTCGGCAGGCGAGGACGCCTTTGCCCGGCACACCATCTCAGGCGGCTACCTTGAACCCGCTGCCGTCACTGTACGACGAGCCAGCCACAGTCTCCCTCGCCATCGTGGTGGTTAACTGACTGGCTTCTTCTTCCATCATCGTCATATTCTTCTTTTCCGTCTAGAACGAGTTTGGGACGATGCGAACGGTGTTCTTCCCCAAGCAGCCGGATGACGACATGGAGACGTTGTGCTCCAACGCCAAGGCCCAGCTGCTCAAACTCGTCAATGAGGCCAGCTGGATGATGAAGTGTCGGCCCCGCAAGGATGTACGTTGTCGTCCTCTCTGGCCTGTGGCGATGTCGGCTCATGCTCATCTCTTCCCTTCCCTTCCTCCAAAAACAGTTGTCCGCCTTCAACGCCCTCAAGGAGCGCAAGACCGCCAAGGGCCGGGGCGTGCAGCCCAAGCTGCCCAGCCTGCAACCGCTGCCGTCGGCGCAGCACAAGGAGGCCTTTATTCAGAGCCTCGCCGAGTCTGAACCGCTGCACCTGCTCATCACGCGCGCTCCTTACGGGTACTCGCTTCAGCAGCAAAAGCAGCAACAAGAAGGCTACTGGCGCTGTGCTCACACTAGGGTTCCTCGTGGTGGACGACAGGTACCGCCACACGCAGCTGCTTGAGGTGTTGGCCGTGCGCAAGGTGCCGCTGCTGCGCGCGACATGGTTCATCAAGCTCGCACAGTGCGCCAACAATAGGCTCAAGCAAACCGGCAACAAAGTGCGTTCTGTTCCGTTTTTCAAGTTTTTTAAAAAATAATTTCGATATTTCGATATTTAAAATCTCATCGAAAACCAAAATTAATTATTAGCGTACGCGAGTGAACGTTGCGGAGGACTGGACCAAGACAATCGTGGACTACCTGTTCGATCTCCTCACCGAACGCAGTAATCTGGGCCTCAGCAACGGCGCGCAGGCCAGCAAATACTTGCTCTCCATCCTTCGCTTGCGACGACCTTCTTCTTCTTCCTCTTCTTCTGCCTCCACATCCTCATCTTCTTCCTCAACATCATCAATGGGCACACCAAAGCAACCGCCACCAGCGACGCCCAAGGCCGCGCCCGACGACGCGCTGCGGCCAGCAGCGCTGGCCAACATCGCCGCGCCCATCGACGGAGAGAAGGACGCCGCGTCGTTGACCTCCACCACGACGACAACGACAACAACGACGGCGACGATGGCGGGAGGAGCAAGTGGCAGCGGGAGAGGAGGCGGATTTGCGCCCGCAAACGAGGACGAGGCCAAGCTGGAGGCCTGGTACGCCAAGTTTGCCTACACGGTCAACCTCATCCATTGGAACTACAGCGAGCGATTGCTCGCGCGCAAGATGCTGCTCGACCGCCTCGTCGAGAAGCTTGCCAGCTACACTTCTTCTTCTTCTTCTTCATCATCATCCTCTTCTTCTTCTTCAGCGTTTTTCTCCTCGCTGGACGACCAGTCGCTCATCCTCTCGGTGCTCTTCAACTACCTGGCCGACATGTGCAAGTGGAAGCCGCGAGTCAAGCGGTTTGTCCGCTACGCGATCGCCGCCCTCTCCAAGGTACACAACCAACCCCCGCTTTTCCCCTCCATTTTTTTTCTTTTTCAAGAAAACAAATCACGCAATTAATATTTCTTTTTATTGCCAGCTTTCTTCTGAGGTGGGCGCGGACGTACTGAGCGACTGGGAGAGCCGAAACTATTTGTACAAAAGCGTTTCAAATGTTTTGCGATATGCTATCCAGGTGCGAACCCCCTCCTTTTTTTTTAAATATATATATATATTGAATTTCGTTAACACCAATCATCGTAACGCACATCACAAATGCAGGTGGTGCCGCCAGACGTGTTGTACCACATCGACAAGGAGCTGCTGGTGCCGCTCCACGCCGCGCAGTTCGGCGACCAGCACTACAATTTTCCTCTTTTTGCCAAATACAACGTACGCGCTCCCTCCTGGCCACTCACGCCACCCGTGTCTTACGTACGTGTTGGTCTCATGAAACCTCGTGGCTGGCTTGTGCAGCGCCTTTTGCACGAGGCGCGGGCGAACGTGCGATCGCCGCCGAGCTATCACTCGACCCACCTCACCATGGCCACGGTCGTCGAGGTTCGCCTTTTTCTTTCTTAATTTTTTCTTTTTGTCAAATACAAATTTAAATGAATAATTCTAACTTTTTGCGGGGAGCAGTTGCTCGACTCGTTCGGGAGGCCGGGCGTGAGCATCACCACCCTGTACAGGAGGCTTTTCCCCTCGTGGTGCGAGCATTCGCTCACCGCCTATCCGGACAGCGTACGCGCGCCTTTATTCTTCGCATTTTTGTAGCATTTCATTTTTAATTTTTAATCGTAAAGCAGAAGGTCGACATGGAGATCATGCGGATGGTCTGCCGATGGGCCACGACGCGGCACCGGAAGGAGGTGGCTTACCGGGCCTTCACGGCGGCGGCTGTGCTCCGGCGGCACTGCGACGTGGTCGACCGCAAGACCAAGCACCGGCCGGAGCTGCAGGCCCTCCTCCTCTCCTTCCTCGAGAAGGACCGCTCCGACGACGGTTCGTTTGTGATTGATGAACCCTCCGTCCCCACGCATGATGCTCCGTCGTCGTCGTCGTCTTTAAAATCACTCACGATTGGCGGCGGCCGCAAGCAGAAGCGCAGCAGATCGTGGCGTTCTTTGGGGAGCTGATCCGACACGACCTCTTCTCGCACGACGCGTTTGTGCGGCACCTCATCGCTTCCGGCGTGTTTGAGCCCTCGTGGCCCGACCAGGTACGACTCAACTCCACAAATAAAATAAAATAATAAACAAAAAATACCGGAAGAGCTCGAGCTGACCAATTGTTACGCGTGAAACAGGACAAGGCCGAGCGGCTGCGGCGGTATGTGCGGGACATACCCATCCCGCTGGCGTCCGGGACCCACCGGCACGAACACAACCAGCGGCGTGTCGTCCTCTTCGGCCTCGATCGGGTCAAGGTCCGCTCCCGGCCTTTCTTTTTCCCTTTTCTTCGACTCCTTCTCTTTCTTTACTTTCTCGCTCACACGTGCCGTGTGGCCAATGGCGTGAACAGGAGGACGTGGTGCAGGCGGTGCGGGTGTTGAAGTTGACGTCGCTTTACCTCAACCCGCAGAGCGTTCCTACGTCGGCCTTCCGATGGCCGCCACCGTCGTCGTCGTCGTCCTCATCGGCAGCCGCGGCAGCCGCGGCCGCGGCTGCGCCAGGCGACCAGGACAGCGCCGCGGCGGCCATGTCCGTCGACGGCGACGAGAGCGTCGGTCTGCCCTTCTTCTTCTTTCACCACGCGGCCCTGTTCGAGGAGGCCACCCGCTTCGTCGAACACGAGCTTGCCGAGTCCCTCCAGGGCGACCCGTACTTACGCCCCATTGCACTTTTAATATATATTTTTATTCATGGAATGTCACACACGCAGGGAAAGGATCAAGGAGGCGTTTGCACAGCTGATGGCCGGCACGCCGCGCTACTACTTGTGCCTCATGACCGAGTGGCTCTCGGCTTGCGTGCGCGCCTGCTTTGCGCCCGCCAAGTCCGTGTTCCCGGCCGCCATCACGACGACTACGACGACGTGTTCGGACGTCGACCTGCAGCACGTGTTTCAGGTGCTCGACCAGGCGCAGGATTTCCACGCGCTGGCGCGGCTGCTCCTCTTCCTCATCAGCTGCGTCCCGGCGGCCTACCTCGCGCCGCTCCTCGCCCTCGCCAAAGACGTACGTCTCCAGTTTATAATATTAATAATAATATTTAAAATATTTTTATTTTATGTTTTGAATATTAAAACATGATTGTGTGCAGCACGAGGGCGCGTTCGTGAGCCAGAACGCGCTGCCGGCGCTGCTCGACGTGCTGAGCTCGCGTCGGCTCGACCCGGCCCAACAGCAGCTTCAACAGCAGCAGGAGCGGGGCGCCATGGAGCAGCAGCTGCAGCTGTACCTGCAGGGCTACCTGGCCGACCTGCTCCACCGCTTCGCCGAGTGCGAGGAGGTCGCCGCGTGGCATCACGACCGCCAGCAGCAGCAACAGCAGCAGCAGGCCGGGCCCAAGGCCGGCGACGCCCTGATGCAGGCGCCCCACATGATGATGATGGCCATGCCCGAGGGCGGCAGCCCCTCCTTTGTACGACAGCTCCTCCTGCTTCCATGATGATGTTGATGATGATGATGAAGAGGAAGAAGCTCACGCGCGCGAGACCCGCCAGGCGATGATGCACAAGACGCCCGTGACGCCGCGCATGTCGCCCAAGACGCCGCTGGGCCACTCGGCCGAGGAGACGCTCAACCTCATCCTGGACGGCCTCAACGTGTGGACCCTCCAGCTCACGGCGGGCCACCTCCTCGACTGGATGGCCAACATGGACCGCGCCTCCTTTGCCGGCAATCACGGCCACGAGGTATTTGTCAACAATTCTCTTTTTTTTTCTAATTTTTGAATTATTTTATTAATTATACCTTGTTTTCTTATATTTTTTTGTGGAATGTGCAGTTGCCTGGAGGCAGCCGTGTGTTTTTGGTGAATCGGCTGCTGGCGCGGCTGCTCGGCAATCACGCCGGCGCGCCGATGACGACGACTTTGGCGCAATCGACGACAGCGGCAACGGCGCCGGCGGCGACGACGGGCGGCTGGGGCGGGGAGGAGATGAGCGCGTCGGTCTTTGGGCAGCTGGTGTGCCTCCTGGGCGCCCACTTTGAGAAGGACTTCTTCCGACATGTACAGACCATCCTCGAGGCCCGCGACGCCCTCCTCGGCCTCGTCCCCTTCCACGACCACCTCGCCGCCGTGTACGCCCCCCTTCCTCCTTCATTTTTCGCTTTCGCTTTCGTTTTTCGTTTTCATTTTAATTGGAATATATTTTTTTTTCTTGTGCAGCTGCGCCCTCGAGGGCAGTGTCGACGCATACTCCTCGCCGACCACCGGAACGGCCGCGGCGATGATGATGATGACGTCATCGACGTCGACATCGGCGGCCGCTGCCGCGGCGATGACAGGGGCGGCCGCCGGGTGGGAGGAGGCCGCGCGGGCCAACATGGAGCTGCAGGCGGCCTTCTTCGAGGTGGTGACGCCGGGCCTGCTGCAGGCGACGACGGAGCAGAAGCAGGCCTTTGTCGTCTCGCTCACGGCGCAGCTGCGGGCCATGCTGCAGGGCGACCGCACGACCTCGGCCGCGGCGCTGGCCGACCCGGCCCGCGTGTGGCTCGCGCGGCAGAGCCTTTGGCTCCGCCTCCGCTTCATCGTCGCCCTCTTGCCGCTCCTCGTCAAGAAGGACCAGCGGACCGCGACCGTCCCCGCCTCGGCCCTCGCCGGCAGCGGCGGCGGCGGCGGGACGCAGGCGTCGGCCGGTGGAAGCTGTAGATATGTGGAGGAGCTGGTGCTGACATTGTTCAAATTCTTTGGCAAGACCTTCCTCGTGGTGGCCGACGACGACGACCTCTTCCGCGACCTCCTCGACCTCGTCCACGCGCTGGCCCACAGCTACGGCGAGGAGCTCGTCAACAGCGGCGCCGCCGGCGGCGGTGGCATGGCCGTCGACCTCGATGGCGTCATGGGCGGCGGGCAGGCCGGTGGCGGCAGCGGGCCGGAGGAGGACGTGGACGACTCGTCGATCTCGTCGGGCCTGCGCCAGCGCCTGCGAGAAGACTCGCGCCGCACGCTGGCGGCGCTGCCCGAGGCCAAGCGCAAGCTGATGAAGCGCTATTTCCCGTTCCTCCACCAGCGCCACGCCGGCGGCGCCAACGTCGTGCGCGTCGTACGGCCCCAGCTCGCCAACCCGACCGGCGGCAACATGCCGCAGTCGCCGCACACGCCATCATCGTCATCGTCGGCTGCCTCGCCGTCATCGTCGCTGATGTCGCCGCTCTCGCCGGCCATGGCCGCCGGCGGCGGCACGACGGCGGCGTTGCCGAGCGGCCCGCCGACGGTCGGGCTCGACCCGTGGCAGCTGCTGGAGGACTGGGACGACACGCCGCTGGCGCCGCCGCTGTTTGGCGGCGTCCTCCAGCCGCGACGGCAGCTCACCTACGCGGCGGCTCTCTTTGAGGAAGGAGAAGGCCAGCATCACCACCACCATGGGGGCCATCACCACCAGCAGCAACAGCAGCAGCACCACCCCATGGGGCCGCCCCAGCGCGAGGATCTTGTTCACCATCATCATCCCCACCAGCAGCAACAACAACAGGCACCGGCGCCGCAACAACATCACCACCATCATCAGCAACAGCAGCACCATCACCAGCAGCAGCAGCAACAGCAGCAGCAGGCGGCGATGATGCAGCAGCAGTTGCTGCAACAGCAACAGCAGCAACAGCAAGCTGGACGAAAGCGCGGGTGGGAGGAAGCGGCGGCTGGAGGAATGCGGCCCCAACCGCCGGGCCGGCCAACCAAGCGCTCGGCTCTCGAGTGAGAACAACACACTCTCGTGCTGTTACGTTGTCCTAATTTATGAATTCACAAAAACAAACACATGTTTCCTTTTGGTTCAAACATGTTGATCAATGACGCCTGACCGTCACATGTGGGGCCAAGTGCTAGGACGATGGCGTGCTGGTGCTTGTTTTGGAGCGCGTCTTGGTGTTGGCGCGCGGCTTGGGCTCCGAGGGCACGACCAGAGTCGACGACGAGCCGCTGGGCCGTCGCGCCCGCTGGTGCTGGACCTGGTCCTCGGGCGGCGCGGCTCGTGGCGACACCGGCAGCGCGGGCGACCAGGCCATGGTGGTGGTAGTGGCGACCGGTGACGACGCCAGCTTGATGGCCCCGCGTCTGCCCAGCTTGGCGAGTCGGCCGCTCCCCTCTTCCGCCTCGGTAATGATGATGGGCCCCGTCTCGCCCGACTGCGTCATCTCGCGGCTGCTGAGCTCCTTGGAGATCTCCTTGAGCAGCGCCTTGGAGCGCGCCGGCCCGAGGCTCTTGCTGCGTCGCGAGCTGCCGGCGGTCGTGGCGGTCTTGCTGCCGCTGCCGGCCAGGTCGAGGTCGGCCACCTCCATCGCGCTGCGCTTCTTCTCCTTCTTCTCCTTCTTGCTCTCCTTCTTGCTCTCCTTTTCCTTCTTTTTCTTTTCCCGCTTGCTCGTGGGCGACAGGAGGGGCGGCAACGGCATCGGCAGGGACGGCGCGGACGACGAGATGTTGACGTGGTTGTTGAGCCGCGTCAGTGCTGGTGACGCCGTGGCAGCGACGGCGGCGGCATTGTTATTGCTCCCCGGCTCGCTGGCCATCGCTGCGATCGTCACCGCCGCGGCCGCCGCGGGCGACACGCTGCGGATGGATACGTTGGCGGGATCGCTCGCGATCAGGTCTTCGCCCGAGGTCGACGCGTCAAAGGCCTTCCTCCTCAGCTGCGCCGCCGTCATCAACGACGGCGCCGACAGCGCCAGAATCGACGTCCCATGGGTCGTCGATGTAGCGGTCGCCGGCTTCTTGGACAGCTTTTTCTTGGTCTTCTTGGGTCGCTTGACCTCGCGCGGCGTCAACACTGCGCAAACACCCGAGCGAGTGAGTTCTTCTTCTTCGAGAAAGTTTTGGGGAAGCGGCCAAGGTCGACGCACTCGATGCGGCGCTAAAGCCCAGCAAGTTGCTCAGGATGGGCGTCGGCGACGACATGCTTCGATCCTGGACAAGGCACGCACACACACGCACATAGCGCTTTGGTGAGACTCCTCTGCTGCACGTAACCCATGGATTGTTGGCGAACAAGGACAGGACGTACCGCCGCTTCGAGCTCGGGGATGGCGCTGGCCGGATCCGCCTTGCCTGCAATGGATTGGCAAAAGCAAACCAAAAGTAAACGATTCTTGGGTCAGCGTGTGGCATGTAGTAGTAGTAGTGGTGGTCAAGGGCGGGGATGTGTGCGCACATTTGGCGGACCGCTTGGAGAGGGTGTCGAGCCAGTCGTCGCGCTCGGTCGTGCTCTTGAACTTGAACAGGAACCGCTTCCCGGTATGATCCAACACCGACAGCACCTGATGCACGCGCGGCGAGTTTGTAGTCAGACGTGCTCTCGTCGTCTTCATCATCATCATCATGCTCATCGTAAGGTGGCGGCAGAACGCGAACCAACTTGTCCTCGTCCTCGGCGATGGCCGGGCTGAGCATGGAGATCTCGTTGGAGAGGTCCGGCGCGTCCCCGTTGGCGGCGTTGGCCTTGGCCGGGAAGAGGTCCTTGAGCTCGCGCTCCTTGTCCTTCTCCCACGCGTACAGCGTCACCATCGCTCGCAGCTCGATTTTTCTGTAAATAAAGAAATGAACAATTATTATTCTTATTATTATTCGAATATAATAATTATTAATTTTTTAAAAAACGTACCGAATGAATTTGTACTTGTTGGAGCGTGAGGGGAGGGAGACTTCGAGGAGGTAGTCGTCAAAGAGGAAGAAGTAGTGCTCCTTGAAGATGATTCGCTTGAGGGAGACGTTGAGGAGGCTCGTCCCCTCCACGTTCTGTCGTGCGCCCTCGCGATGGAGCAGGAAGTTGGCCGGCGAATGCTGCGACGGCCCGCCAAATCGCTCTCTGATTGTTTCGAAAACCATCGAAAACAAATTCAAAACAAAATCAGAAAATAACAAAATGTTTAAAAAATTAGTAGCAAAAAACTAAATAATTATATAATAGAATGTTGACGTACGTGGCCATCTCCTTGCCCTGGTCGTGCGGACGGAGGGCGTAGGACTGGAAGACGCCCTCGCGTACGAGTTGGCGGTTGATCCGCGAGAAGATGTCGACCTTGTCCTTGATCGAGTTCTGCAGCTGGAACAGCTTCTGGCGCATCTCGGCGTTCTTCTTGCTCTCGTTCACGTACCGGTTCACATCACCAACCGCCTCTGCAAATAAGATGAAAGATAAAAATAAAAATGGATTAAAAAACAAATTAATC